>JAECUM010093062.1:0-131837 GCA_016617855.1 Megalonaias nervosa
AAGGATAGGGACACAAAGTATGTAAAACCCTAGTAAGGTTCTTAAAGGATAGGGACACAAAGTATGTAAAACCCTAGTAAAGTTCTGAAAGGATAGGGCTACAATGTAAGACCCTATTAAAGTTCTTAAAGGATAGAGACACAATGTGTGTAAAACCCTATTAAAGTTCTTAAAGGATAGGGACACAAAGTATGTAAAACCATTTTAAAGTTCTTAAAGGATAGAGACACAAAGTATGTAAAACCCTAGTAAAGTTCTTAAAGGATAGGGACACAAAGTAAGTAAAACCCTAGTAAAGTTCTTAAAGGATAGGGACACAAAGTATGTAAAACCCTAGTAAAGTTCTTAAAGGATAGGGACACAAAGTATGTAAAACCCTAGTAAAGTTTTTAAAGGATAGGGACACAATGTATGTAAAACCCTAGTAAAGTTCTTAAAGGATAAGGACACAAAGTATGTAAAACCCTATTAAAGTTCTTAAAGGATAAGGACACAAAGTATGTAAAACCCTAGTAAAGTTCTTAAAGGATAGGGACACAAAGTATGTAAAACCCTAGTAAGGTTCTTAAAGGATAAGGACACAAAATATGTAAAACCCTATTAAAGTTCTAACAGGATAGGGACACAAAGTATGTAAAACCCTAGTAAAGTTTTTAAAGGATAGGGACACAAAGTATGTAAAACCCTAGTAGGTTCTTAAAGGATAGAGACACAAAGTATGTAAAATCCTAGTAAGGTTCTTAAAGGATAAGGACACAAAGTATGTAAAACCCTAGTAAAGTTCTTAAAGGATAAGGACACAAAGTATGTAAACCCCTTGTAAGGTTCTTAAAGGATAGGGACACAAAGTATGTAAACCCCTAGTAAAGTTCTTAAAGGATAGGGACACAAAGTATATAAACCCCTAGTAAAGTTCTTAAAGGATAGGGACACAATATATGTAAAACCCAATTAAAGTTCTTAAAGGATAGGGACACAATGTATGTAAAACCCTAGTAAAGTTTTTAAAGGATAGAGACACAATGTATGTAAAGCACTAGTAAGGTTCTTAAAGGATAGAGACACAAAGTATGTAAAATCCTATTAAAGTTCTTAAAGGATAGGGACACAAAGTATGTAAAACCCTAGTAAAGTTCTTAAAGGATAGGGACACAAAGTATATAAACCCCTAGTAAAGTTCTTAAAGGATAGGGACACAATATATGTAAAACCCAATTAAAGTTCTTAAAGGATAGGGACACAATGTATGTAAAACCCTAGTAAAGTTCTTAAAGGATAGAGACACAATGTATGTAAAGCACTAGTAAGGTTCTTAAAGGATAGAGACACAATGTATGTAAAACCCTAGTCAATTTCTTAAAGGATAGGGACACAAAGTATATAAAACCCTATTAAAGTTCTTAAAGGATAGGGACACAAAGTATGTAAAACCCTATTCAAGTTCTTAAAGGATAGGGACACAAAGTATGTAAAACCCTAATAAAGTTCTTAAAGGATAAGGACACAATGTGTGTAACACCCTATTAAAGTTTTTAAAAGATATGGACACAAAGTATGTAAAACCCTAGTAAGGTTCTTAAAGGATTGAGACACAAAGTATGTAAAACCCTATTAAAGTTCTTAAAGGATAGGGACACAAAGTATGTAAAACCCTAGTAAAGTTCTTAAAGGATAGGGACACAATGTATGTAAAACCCTAGTAAAGTTCTTAAAGGAAAGAGACACAATGTGTGTAAAACCCTAGTAAAGTTCTTAAAGGATAAGGACACAAAGTATGTAAAACCCTATTAAAGTTCTTAAAGGATAGGGACACAATGTATGTAAAACCCTAGTAAAGTTCTTAAAGGAAAGAGACACAATGTGTGTAAAACCCTAGTAAAGTTCTTAAAGGATAAGGACACAAAGTATGTAAAACCCTAGTAAAGTTCTTAAAGGATAAGGACACAAAGTAGGTAAAACCCTAGTAAAGTTCTTAAAGGATAAGGATACAAAGTATGCAAAATCCTACTAAAGTTCTTAAAGGATAGGGACACAAAGTATGTAAAACCCTAGTAAGGTTCTTAAAGGATTGGGACACAATGTAAGACCCTATTAAAGTTCTTAAAGGATAGAGACACAATGTATGTAAAACCCTATTAAAGTTCTTAAAGGATAAGGACACAAAGTATGTAAAACCCTAGTAAAGTTCTTAAAGGATAGGGACACAAAGTATGTAAAACCCTATTAAAGTTCTTAAAGGATAGGGACACAATGTATGTAAAACCCTAGTAAAGTTCTGAAAGGATAGGGACACAATGTATGTAAAACCCTATTAAAGTTCTTAAAGGATAGGGACACAAAGTATGTAAAACCCTAGTAAAGTTCTTAAAGGATTGGGACACAAAGTATGTAAAACTCTATTAAAGTTATTAAAGGATTGGGACACAAAGTGTGTAAAACCCTATTAAAGTTCTTAAAGGATAGGGACACAATGTATGTATAACCCTAATAAAGTTCTTAAAGGATAGGGACACAATGTACGTAAAACCCTATTAAAGTTCTTGAAGGATAGGCAACAAACTGTGACAGTTAAGAGACATTGAAGAAAGACCTGAATAACCCATTAAAACATGAAGATTAAACACACATTTTATTTGGCAGAAATTAAAAGACCAACATGTATATCTTCTTTCTCATTAAATACAATCCATTCCTATCATTCACCTTCTGAATGCACAATTATAATTTGGCATGTTGTTAAAGTCTGCAAAGCAACCTTTCAACAATAATTTTCATCACTAATATTTTTAAAATGAGTAAAGTTGTAGACATATATGGACTGCATTCAGACCCGGCTGGTTGTGTGTGCGAAGTGCGTGATGCACACAGGCCCAGCTGCCGAATAATATGTGCCAACCCTTCTGACATCTGTGGAAATTTTCGATAATATCTTTTTGGAAAGGCACCAAACATTCATTGCACACACAAGAAAAACACCATGCAATAGGCCTGACTGCATTTCATAAATACAATCAACTGAAGATCTAATATCACATGCTTCATAAAAGAATTTGAAAATGAATGAAATCTCATAAAACCTGCATGTCACAACACAAATTCAACTTCAAGGTCAGGCATTAGGTAATTAGTTTTATGATTCACAATTTCTGGTAGATGCTTATCATGTATGAATCCAGGGTAAATGGGTTGGTCCATTTTCTTCCATCAAAACATCAACCCTATTCAATCATCAGGGTAAATGGGTTGGTCCATTTTCATCCATCAAAACATCAACCCTATTCAACCACCAGGGTAAATGGGTTGGTCCACTTTCATCCATCAAAACACCAACTCTATTCAGTCACCAGGGTAAATGGGTTAGTCCACTTTATCCAACAAAACATCAACACTATTCAATCACCTGTGCTTTCAGCAGCATCTTGAGTAAGTTTGTGTAATCTAAGTAAGGCAAGAGCCCTTTGAAGGGAATGATGCTCTATGGTCTAAAAAGATTTTCCAGGAATCCAATATAAGATTGTTCCTTCTTTTCAACTGCTGACTGTTGAAACCCATCACTGATTTTCTGCAGCAAAAAAAAAGAAGAAAGATTTTCAAATAGAATGTTGGATGTCAAATAGGCACCATTTTCATTAAGGGCCAACTAGACATATATAAAAGTCTTTGGTTAAAACCCTATGCTGGGATAGTCATACATGAAAGAAAAGTAGTGCAGATAAACTGTGTAAACACCATAAAAATTATACCCATGTCTTGATGGCCCAGGGGAGACAACTTAGCTTCAAATTGTAATTCTAATTCTTGATCATAAATTAGATATCAGACAACTGTTATCTCAAATCTAGGTCACTTCATCCAAAGACAATTTCACACCATTTCAAATTTTGACAAATTTGAACCTACTGTCTCAAAAATAATTGTTGGTGCTACCAGTATTATCTAAATAGAGATAAATGGATTGCATAAAAAAAGGATGCCTTTCAAAATATCGTTGTTGTATTTCCCTTGCCTGCATTTTATTATACGACTTCAAAAATTTATCATAATCATATTACGTGCATACTATGAAAAACATAATAATATGTCTGAATAACATAATTATCTGTCTGAATAACATAATAATCAGCCTGAATAACATAATAATCTGTCTGAATAACATAATTTTCTGTCTGAATAACATAATAATCTGTTCAAATAACATAATAATCTAATAAAAATCTCATTGATTTTTGGACCATCTCAGAGTCTCACTATTCCTCACAGACTAAAAATTTTCTTATGCTATGATTATTTTTCAAGTGATATTTGGAACCAAAACATTACAACTTGCAAGTGTTTTCTCAATAAGATGAATATCTTAGTAACTTGTCAGTGGAATGAACGTGAATATTCCACACAATCGGCAAGTCATTAACATATAGTCAAATTTAATCCAAAAGACTGTTTGCATTTCAAAACAATGTACATTGAAGACACAGAACTCACAAAATTTACTTAAATCTGTCAAGCTATTTTGTCAGTCTCATATTCTAATGTATGATACATGCATGTATCCATCCATCAATCAATCCATACACAGTCCATCACGATCTGAAAAGAGACAAAACTGTCCAGAAACAAGCTGTCCAGGGACAAAATGTCTGGGAAAAGTTGTCTGGGTATAAAGTGTCTGGGGGAAAAATTGTCCAGGGACAAACTGTCTGGGAACAAATTGTCTGCGGATAAACTCTTGAGATAAATTTTGTCTGGAGAGAAATTGTCTGGGGATGAACTGGGAACAAACTACCTTGAAACAAACTGTCTGGAGACAAATTGTCTGAGGACAAACTATCTGTAAAACTGTCTGGTGGCAAACTGTCTGGAAACAGTCTTTGGGGACAAAATGTCAAGACAAAATTGTCTGGGGAAAAAGTGTCAGGTGTTATGTATATTTAATTGTTTGTTTGTTAGTTTTAAATTTTTTTACATGTTATTGTAATGTAACATTGTATCCTGGACTTGACCTTGTCCAAAACTGAGTTCATTTCTGCTTGACCTGATCGTCTTTTTTTCAATTTTTTTTATCTATTTCATTTATGCAAACAACTAATAATAGCTTCATTATTCTCTATGTGTATATGCTTGTTATCAGGATTATTATTCAGGTAAACAAGAAGAAGTAAATATGTTGATCAGGGTCAGGATTTTGGAGATTCCTAAGTGAATTTTATAGGCTATTGTGTTGTAAATAAACAAGGCTCATTAGATCATTCTAGAAGGTTATTTTCCATTAGGTAATGGTTTTTTTTAGAAAATGCTAATTGTGATCTGAGGTCAAGCAGAGAACTATATTAGCTTGTGTCTGTGAGGATTTTACCAGTCATGCTTTAACATCTAGCACTTTAAGTTGTATTATGTTGTGACCAGTTTGGGCTGAATTTTATTTTCTTCAAATTATTAAATTCAAGTGATTATTTTCTCTGGAAATACAAAAGTGCTCTGACAAAACTCTTGGATAATACATTCACTGGAATTTATACTGAATTCAAACCTGGAATAATATTTCTGTGATTCAACAAGAGACTGTTCACACATCAGCACTTCACAGACCATAACAGATACGTCATTGCCTTCAATTTAGGATCTCTTCGGGACCTGAACTGAGTTTTATTCAGGACTTTGTATTACTAGGACTTGTGTCTTTAATTCTTGGATTATTTTGGGATTTAATTTGCAATACAGTAAGTTCTTTTTCTCATTTTTCACTTTATAATCTAGGGAAATAAATTATTTGTTAAATTTTACAAAGCTTGTTGTCTTTCACTCTTTTTGGTTACTTATTTTAAGAGCATAGACTCATAACATTGGGGACACACTATTATGGACAACTGTCTGGGGACAAAATAGCCTGCTATCCTTCATTTCACCACTAAAAAATAAGCAAATATATGTACTTGCACATGCAGATCTTTATGACAGTACCTTCTTACATAGGTTACTTATGCCCCTTATCTTGAAAGATCCTGGAATCTGCAGATTTTCTAGCTTTAGGTACACGTCAAAGCCTGCCACTTT
The DNA here is from genome assembly GCA_016617855.1 of Megalonaias nervosa. Lineage (NCBI taxonomy): Eukaryota > Metazoa > Mollusca > Bivalvia > Unionida > Unionidae > Megalonaias > Megalonaias nervosa. The sequence continues at coordinate 6,052 of JAECUM010093062.1, forward strand.
GCTGATAGGACCACTGTGTATTGTGGGGGTCTCCAGGTAAAGCTTTCTCTCTGAAGTGATTCCATTTCCATTTTGTAAGAGGTCTCCACCACTCATCCTGCTAACTACTTCTCCCTAATTTCTAAGTAATGAAAGGAATATAATAAATTCTTCCTTTTGTATACATACTTAAACTTTAAGTTATAGATAGAAATGGCAGGAAAATAACTTCATCAAAAGAGTTCTCCTTTCAAAGTATTAAAATGGACATTATAAATTCAAATATACAAAATGAAACTAGACAGACGATAAAGTACTTCGCTCAGCTTTACTCAGATCGCTCAATCAGCTTTCTTTTGCTGTCTGGCCCCTCCCAAAAAAAGGCCAAATTAATCATGGACACGTGTATCCTTGCTTATTTCTTAGGTATGCATCACTAGCTTGCACATTTTGCAAATAGAAATAATCTCCGTCGATTTGCTTACATTTTGTGTGAAGATATTACAAAATAAACCTAAATAAGAACAACCACAAATTGGAAACCCATAGAATATCAATTTATAACTCAAATCGGTGTGTCACCAATGTATTTGTTCAACCCTCTACTGATTTCTGACCTCAATCTTTTTAGGAGGAGGCCAATCCACTCTCGCTTTCTACAATTCTTCTTTATCAAAAGCCTACTGTATCCTGGTACTTTATCACATGGCTAGTCCAACTTTCATCCATTTCTCACCCCATTTTATACAACTGGATACATGTATCCAATGCAATACGCTTATCATGTATTAATCTACATAGGCTGTATTTGAAATGTTTACAACCCTTTGTCTTTCCTTTTGAACAAACTAATTTCATGATTTTGCCAGATCTGAGTATCAATCTCGTGTATTTATCTACAGGGACATGTATTTGAATGGTTTACAACCCTCTGTATTTTCTCTGAAAAAAAATATTTTCATGATCTTGACCCAGCTGAATATCAATCTTGTGTATGGTAAATGTGTATTTTCACAGTTATGTTGAAGTCCAAACATCTAAAACAGTGGGAAAGGCAGTCAATTAGGTACAGTCTGATTTGGACCATGGCTAATTATTTCCAGGCTAATTTGGACCATGGCTAATTATTCCCAGTCTGAATTGGACCATGACTAGTTATTCCCATGCTGATTTGGACCATGGCTAATTATGTCCAGGCTGATTTGGACCATGGCTAATTATTCCCAGGCTGATTTGGACCATGGCTAATTATTCCCAGGCTCATTTGGACCATGGCTAATTATTCCCAGGCTCATTTGGACCATGGCTAATTATTCCTAGTCTGGTTTGGACCATGGCTAATTATTCCCATGCTGATTTGGACCACATCATGGGACAATATGAAATATTATTTGGTTTCATTTTAAATGTAAATGTGGCATTTACAATAGTTTAAAATATATTTCTCATTACTTCTCATGTATGTTTGACAGCTCAAAATTGCATTAAGGAAACAAAACCCTGTTCTTACAGGAGATAAAGGCAATGTTCTGAAATGAAACTCAAATGAAATAATGTAAGACTATTTATCTTCAATTGCCAAATATTCTTAAAGCAGCTCATGCACCTTTGTGAATTTTTTTTTATATAGTTTATTTAATGAAGAAATAATACAATTACTAACATTTTTAAAAAAATCACCAAAACAAGGCCCATTCAACATTTTTCTTTAAATGGTTTTATTTTATTTGTGTTGAATATATTTTTATTCTGTGTATTGTACTATATACTAACAGCAATATAAAAAAGCTGATACGCTAAATTATGAAACTGGGGTCCTGTGAAATTCATAATTCAATACAATTTTAATTATCCTAATTATTTGGACCTCATATTAATTATAATAATGAAAATGATAATATAATAAAAATTATGGTGTTAGCTCGGATGAAAGATGAAATATAGTTTTCTAATCATTGTTTTTTATATTGATGTTGTGTATTTGGTTTATCGTATCATTTAAAGTAGTACACTGCATACATTTCCAATTTACTGAATTCTAATCCAAATGATAAAGAAATAATCATTATCATTTTCCAAACATAATAATTAATGACATTTAATTAATCAGTTAAAATTGTCTCATTATATTATCACCAATTGTTTAATACTTTGTTTGACCAGTATGCCCTTAATTTAATTGCAAAGAAAACTAGTGAGATCATCTCACCAGCAATTAGGAAAACCTGTTTGCTGAATGATGCTATCATTAAAGCAAACTTTTTACCATTATAGAACACAAAATATTATGCTAAGTAAACTTTCTAATATTTGGTTCTATGGAAGTTGTTATACGTGTTAAATCTCTATTTAGAAATCAAATTTTCATGGATTTAATATGGGCTTTAAATTAAATATTTACAATCAATAATGTTTGCAATTTTCAAAGGTTTGAAATATTTTTTAATGTTGTTGTGGGTGAGGGGTGTTGTTTGAGACTTCATTTGCATGATAAGAATTGAACGATCCCAAGTACCTTTTAATATTGTGTTACTCATACGTAACTCCTTACACATTTATTGAGTAATGTAATGCAAAGAAAACATGACTCGTACGAGAAATTAATGCACGCTCTGGGTTACTTTATACTAGTAACAACACCAATTCCCCTTTGACAACAAAATGGGAGTTGGTGTTGTCGATGGTATTCCTTCGTTTACTGTCCGAATGGGTGCCTGCGAGGGAAGGTCAGACGTGCAGACGAATATTATTTTACTGAGAAACAATATGCCACTTACAATAAATTATTGTGCATTGAACAGTATACTATCCATTTGCCTTGAGCTGGTCACAAACTGTGTTAAGGTAGATGATCCGTTATTTCTCCTTACCTTTCAAGTACGTAGGAGCCTCAAACCATAATGCAAACCCACCGTACAAGGTTTGAGAGCTGATAATTGATTGGTCGGGATACCAATTCTAGGTCATATTGGATCCAATCAAATCAACACATTTCGAAGGCGTGTCCAAACTAAATTAGTCTACCGTAGCAAGGTATTGGTATGCTACCCTGCAACTACTACTTTTAACGTGACATTTCATTTTTAGCAAGTACCATTATATTAGGTCATTTCTTGACACACACACACACACACACACACACACACACTGAAAAACAGTTCAAACAGCCAATGCTGAGGCAAAGTACATTGCTGAGATTCGAACTAGCGACCCACCAGCCTCTAGTCCAACGCTCAACCATTAAGAATAATTTTGAGAGAGAGAGAGAGTGGGAAGAGAAACTATGTCTTATAATCCTAATGCACCTTTAATGATTTTATATTATTTTTTTTTTTTTATAATTTAAAACAGCAACAACAAGACAAAAATGAAATATTTATTGAATATCAATTTAGTACTAAAGGGTAGGATGTTATAGAAAACATATCTGGTCCCATGGCAAATTATGTTTTAATCAACACGGTCTTCTAGAAGTGACCGATACATAGTGAAAAATTCTTGATTCAAGAGAAAACTTCTAAGGTTTTATGGTGTAATTTGACAAACCTTGGTTTAAGATGCAAGGACAAAATTTCAAGTACAACAAACATCATACCTAAATTATAATTTGTATAGAAACAGGTTTAGATCAGTCTCTGGTCCCGTGGCAAATTATGTTTTTAATTCACAAGGTCCCCTAAAAGGGATGTTTGCTCGCTGGGCAAATTATATATTTATCCACACGGTCCTCTACAAGCAGTCTCTGGTCCCATGGCAAATTATGTTTCAATCCACAATGTCCTCCAAAAGCAATCTCTTGTCTCTTGGCAAACCATGTTATAATCCATACGGTTCCCTAAAAGCGATCTCTAGTCCCTCGGCATATTATGTTTTAATCCACACGGTCCTCTAAAAGCGATATCTGGTCCCGTGGCAATTATGTCTCAATCAACATAGTCATCTAAAAGCCATTTCTGGTCCCGTGGCAAATTATGTTCTAATCCACACGGTCCTCTAAAAGTGACCAATGCATAATGAAATTTTTGATTCAAGAGAAAACTTCTGAGTTTGTTACGACTCTGTAGTCTTAAACTATGTAACAGAAAAGAAATAAAACCAATAAGATTTGTAAAATTCAACAAATAACTTATTTCCCTACAATGCAAAGTGAACATTGAAAAAGAACTTGCATTAATGTGAAATAAATCCCAAATAGTCCTTAAAGTTCTATCACAAGTTCAATCATTAAGAAAGCCAACAAATAATGCAAATAAAATACACTTAAAACCTCCCCTCGTACAGATAAAGGAAGATTTATACCAGAAAGCTTTCTTTTAACTATTAGTAAAATATACATATTATTCAAAATTACATAAGACAAAGTCTTATGAATGATACAAAAAATGCAACAAGCAATGTAATACTTCCATACACGTGGAAGTGCATCTGCAGTGAAATTATCTTTTCCCTTAACATGAATGATGTCAAAATTGTATTCCTACAACATCAAACTCCACCTTTATAATCTCTGATTTTTATTTTTCATCTTGCTAATGAAACTAAGGGGATTGTGATCACTGAATACAATAATCGAAGGAGCTGAACTTCGATTGTGGAATAATTTCTCTGGTGCTTATTTAATTTTTAGAAAAATAGCTTACTTGATGATCAACACTGGATGATCTATAATATTCTGTCTTCCTGAATCAATACTCCACCAACCCCAACATCACTTCCATCAACATACATTTCAAATGACTGGCTGAGATTTGGAGCTGAAAGAACCGGCACACTCTCAAGTATGGCCTTTAACGTATCAAAAGCCTCCTGACATTTTTCAGACCAATGAAACTTGGTTTTTCTTACTCAACAAGTTGGTCAGGGGTTCAGCAATTATTGAAATATTTGAGGAAAATTTCTGATAATATCCAGCCATGCCCAAAAATCGCATCAGCTGCCCTTTACTAACCGGCACACGGAATTCAGCTTTCACCTTCACTTCTATAGGTTTAAATTGCCCGTGTCCCACGATACGTCCTTGAAAAGTAAAACGAGCACGGCAAAACTCACGTTTACTTAAATGAATTGTCAAATCTGTATAACTGGATCTATCAAAGAATTTCCGAATTGTCTCCAAGTGATTTCTCCAGGTGTCGTTGTAGATGATGTCCTCGATGTAAGCGTCACAGGTATCCACACCAGATGTAATCAAGTTTATTAAACATTGGAAAGTACAAAGCGAACCTTTCAACCAAAACGGCATCACTTTATATTGATAAAGCCCATCTGGAATTACGAATGCTGAAATTTTCTTTCCCCTTTCTGTCAATGAAATTTGACAGAATTCGTTCAAATGATAAATTTTGGTGACATATTTTGCATTTTCAAATTGTCAATGCAATCATCGATTCTTGGCAATGGAAATAAATCTCTTTTGGTCACACTGTTTACTTTTTTATAGTCTGTGCACATGCGGAAAGTATTGTCTGGTTTAGGCACAAACATATACGGTGAACTCCAGTTGCTTATACTTGGTTCTATGAAATCATTCTCCAGCAAATACTGAATTTCTTTTTTCAAACATTCCTGTTTAAGAAAATCATCCTTTACGGATACTGCTTCACAGGTGTGGAATCAATAATTTAAACTTCATAGTAGATTTTATTTGTTCGTGTTGGAACATCTGGAAACAAGTACTCATGTTCAAGTAATAGCTGTTTTAGTTCGCTGTTTCCATGTAGTTGTAGATGTGAAAGTTTCTGTTCCAGATTATTCAATATTTCTGAATTCCGAAGATTGGTTACACCAATGTCACTACAGTCTAATTTCGATCCATTACTTAAATCCTCGGTGTGTGGGACAGTTACAACTAAATTGACTGCATGATTAACAAGACTATCTCTATCAACATACCCCTTTAACATATTAACATCCCAGAAGTATTAATGATGTGACTGAAGTTACTTTCTTTCTAACTTTATAAGGACCATAATAATTAGCCTGAAGGGGACAAAGAGGAATGAGCAATATAGCCAGATCTCTATCACCAGGCTGAAAACTCATTTCCGTTGTATTTCCGTTGTATCTCTGTCATATCTTAATTTCGTTTTTGACTTGGTCTTAGGTAAGGGATCGACACAGTCTACCAGTATTCTACTAAATGATTCGTCAAATACAGGAATAGGTTGCAGATGAGCCTTAGGTATCTTTTGATTGAGTTTCCCTACTATTTGACTAGTGACAAGATCTACAGTATTTACAAACATCACTTTTAATTTTCGGTCAATAAAAATGATTAAAGATCTTGTTGTAAGTCTTACTGACTCCTAAATTACCAGCCAAAGGAATTTCATGGGCTATACTAAGAATTTCTCGTCTATACGACTTTGGAACTATAATTTAATAGTTCATTTACCAATCCTTGGTACCTCCGATGGTCTCCATTTGACCATACGGACGCCATTTCTAACAAAATAAGAAACAGGTACTTCTGTGGCTTTAGTTTTGCTAATGGCATTCTGAAACAAACAGGAGATCTCAGGACCTTGTTCCTGTTAGACAATGAGTGATTGCCGTTTGTCACCCTGAAAGAATGAAGAAAATGAGTAGTACAAGTAGTATCACTGTGATCAATACCACTCGATTGATCCATACAAGGAGACCTCTTCAAAAGTGGAACAATACGCGTGTCAGCAAAAGGAAAAGTTTGCTGATCAACATGATTCTCAAGAGAAATCTTTGTCATAGCTCTTGTAACTGCACAAGCTGGAAACAAATCAGGGATTTATTTTTCAATAGGATCGACTTTCTTATCCAAACAAGGCTTGTCAGTTACAACTAGATTCACCACAACCATATTTCCAGCTAGGTCATTTTCTAGTAATAAATGAATATCTTCGATGGGTAAAGACTGCACTCTTCCGACTGTCACGGGTCCTTAGACTAAGTTTGATGACAAATGTACGTAATAGAGGGGAGCATTAGTAGTATATATATATATATATATATATATATATATATATATATATATATATATATATATATATATATATATATATATATATATGAGGTTCCTCTCTCAGAGACCCCCTACCCCTCCAAAACGTTATACGTTGAAATTTTTGTCAGCAGCCTTTTTTAGCTCAAAATGATGACTTTCATATGATAAGGCTTTCTAACATATTTCTGACAAAAATTTTAACGTATAACATTTTGTCGGGGTAGGGGGGTCTCTGAGATAGAAACAACTCATATATATACTACTATTACCTATAGAAATAATGTTGTTATTTATAAAGTTTAGACAAAATTAATTAGAGATTGAAAATATTATATATAATGTATCACTATAATCCAATCCGACATGTTGGATTTGATCTGACAAACAAATTTTGTAAGAGATTTAATTCGATTAGGGCAGCCTCAAGCTATACTGGTATAAAACCTAAAATAATAAGCGACTGTATTAAAAATGTTGGTTACTATATATCACCAAAATATGGGTCAGTATGGTTATTCGCGATTGAAAATGACGAACGAATAAGAGGTTGGGCAGTGATGTGATGACATTTATTGACAATATAGTTGATATTTTATTTGATAATGATATTTCTAAAGCTGTACAAAATTAAACACCTGCTACTGTTGTAACCCATATTTTATGATAATCTTTTTCATATCTGCTGACTCTCATTTGTAGGATATCTGTTAACATGCTGTCAATAATACGAAACTCGCGTATTAAATCGTCCATATCATATTTTATACCACGCAAATAAGATCGTATTTGATCAAGTAATTTTTTCTAGGTGATACTTGCTGTTTTACAAGCATTTTTTTTAGTCGCAAGACGAGGCTCAATTTTTTTTACACGCTGTTGCAAGAGAAACACCGACACCAGACATTATTAACAAAAACGGGTTTAATGATGCTGCACTTGAGATTATACCAGAGCTAGTCATTAACAATGGCAAATATGATATTACTCGAAATATTCTAAGGTAGTATTTATAACATTCTTTTACACACCAGAGGTTTTTATGATAAAATTTATAATATTTTACTAGCGCGTCAACGTCTTGTTTTGTAATTTCTTCTGAAATGTGATTGAAATCGATGACATGTTTTTTCATTACACAATTTTTTTACACAAAAACAAAAGTTCTAGCACCAACAATCGAATCAAGAAACTCGCGGAATTTATTATTTTTAGGATCAGCTATAAACTCTCTGTATTTGTCATAAACATCTGACGAAGTATTTTTATATCGTTCATCTGTTAGTACATATTGTTTCTTTAACCAAGCATACGAATCAAAACTACTTCCTACTTCACTCTCATACAAATCTGTTTTATTCACCAAATTACTGTAATCGATTTCTGTTTCATCAATATACCCTAAAACTAAGCTCAACCTATCTAACGTGAAATTTTTGAGAACAAGATGTTGTCTGATAATTGCATATGCAACTACGAAATTTGCTAGCATTAATTTCTTAAGCTTATCTAGGTCAATTGTAAGAAGACCAACAGCAGAAGCTACTTTTAACATTAATTTTTCATATGGTTTTGTGAGTATGGTTTTAACTTCGTTGTAATAATTCCGTAATGACAATTGTCTAGAGTATTGTAATGATGGGAATGGAACACCGTCTTCTTCACTTATGTCGTAATAAGAATCAGACTTTACTTCCAACTTTGCTTGATCGACTAATTCAAAAAACTTTTCTCGCTCATCATCATTAAAATTACTGATTTCATCGTCTAAAGTTTTGATTATCTTTAGAGACTTGTTAACAATAATCGGATCAAATTCTGGGTCTTTTTTACGTATCATTGGCAAAATTGCGTTTGCGTACACTTCAATAATTAACTCTGCGTCTGACGTCATAGTAACGATTTTGACCAAGGTTTCTTTGTCATTGTAGTACATACCAAGATGTTTAAAAATATATCGTTTTGAAAAACTATCATATACATTTTTGTTTCTTTTTATTTTTATTTTCTTAGTTTCCGCTAGTTTGTCAAGACGAGTATGATTTTCGTTTATTCGTCTTTCTTCCAATGTTCTTCCACTATAAACTCGTGCTTTTATTAAGTCTGATTTTATTATCAAATCTATGTTATACCAATCAAGCTCGAGTAATATTTTTTTAAGTAGAATTTCAACTTGTTTTTGTTCTTCTAGGCAATCGTCAGGATGACAATATCTGCTTATACTGTCAAAGTTTTCTATTGCTTTTTTCAGTTGTGATCCTCTCATATGCATAACGCGAATAAAATTAGTAGAATTTTCTGGCAATGTTGAATTGTCTAATGATTCGATGCCAAGTTTTTTCAAATTTTGTAACATTTTTGTTATGTCATTAACAGCTCCAACATCTATTTTAGGGTTAAGAATATTATCATAAAATTCTTTCGCAATAGTTATAATTGGTGGTTCTGACATTATTTTATAGCATTAGATTAAATTTGATCATCGAGTGTATATATTTGAAATGCTGTCAGTCCTGGAAACGGACGTTCAGCAGTAAAAACATAAACTCGAAAATACAAGTACTTGTTAACAGTGTTTTCAGTCGGAATCGTAAAATATTGTGTTGTCGTAATATACGTGTCTGTTGTGCTATACAATGTTGTCCAATTAATATCATCATTTGATCCTTCTAATTTCCAATCATAAATTCGACCAACGCTAGGATTTAATCGGCCTCGCAAATGAAATTGCCAAATAGCAACTGCAGTGGGACATTTAATTTTGATCCAAAAATTTTCAATTTCTCCTTTAGTCGTCCATTCTTGTCTATCAGAGAAAGCGTAATGAGGATAATTTTCAGGATAATATGCTGATGCGTTTACTTCAAACCCAACTCGATTGTCAGTTGCCTTAAACAATATTGGAATATACCCAACATTATTTTTGGTTCGTTTTACAATACTAAACAGACTGTCAACATACGCTTTATTTGTCAGATCGTTAGGGTTAACTGGAACGTAAGTCGTCATTATCTTGTTGGCTTTCATGTTTATATTCCCTGACATCGCTCCACCGGATTTCTTAAAATATGGGTTAAGTTCTTCTTTTAACTGAACATAACTAATAGCATCAGTGTTATCAGATGGTGCGGTTACAAGTAATCCAGTTATTTTTGAATTTAACATGGACAGGTCACTTGTCATTGTATCGCCGGCTTTGTTAAGCTTATTATCGTCAACAGATTTTAGTTGTGCATAACTTACAGCTTGTGTTTGATTTAAGTTTTCTGGCGGATACGTAGTCTCTAAATTTATAATTTTTTTTCCTGACATATTGATATTACCTGTAACTGTCCCACCTATTTTATCAAGTTTATTATCATCAACAGATTTTAGTTGTGCATAACTTACAGCTTGTGTTTGATTTAAGTTTTCTGGCGGATATACAATCTCCAAATTTATGATTTTTTTTCCTGACATATTGATGTTACCTGTAACTGTCCCACCTATTTTATCTAGTTTGTCATCATCAACATACTTTAACTGCAAATAACTTACTGCTTGAGTTTGATTTAAGTTTGCTGGTGGATACCTGGTCTCTAAATTTATATTTTTTTTCCCTGACATATCTAAGTTACCGCTTAAAGTTCCTCCTGTCAATAATAGTTTATTATTGTCGACTAATTTAAGTTGTGCATAACTAACAGCTTGTGTATTAACGACATTTATTGGCGGATAATCTGTTTCTAAATCTAGTACTCGTTGATTTGACATAAACAAGTTTCCCGTCATTGTGTCGCCGGATTTTTTTAGATAACCTGATAAATCAACCTTACCGTCTGTTATTGTTGTACTTTCAGCCGATGAATCTCCTACTAATGTTCCAAATTTTGTATAATAGCTCATTATTTATTTATCGTCTGACAATTTTTTTATATAGCATAAAATTGTATAACAATAATGACAAGATCATCGATATTAAATTTTGATACAGAGCGGTTGGTAAAACATAAACATAACAATGAACTTCCAGATTGTCATTATCTTATCGTTGGAAGAAGTGGATTGGGGAAAACGAACTTGCTTATGAATTTACTTCTAGGAGATAATTTTAACTATGATCGCGTTTATATTTACACGATTAACCCACAGCAAGATAAGTACGAGCTACTTAACAATTATAATAACAAACTTCGTGATGATCTTGAGGCTGGCGAAGATTTTTTTATTATCAAACAACCAGAAGAACTCGTTCCAGTTAATCAACTTGATTCGTCCGAACACAAGATAGTTGTTTTTGATGATATTCCGCTAAACAACGAGGAAATGAATAAAATAAGATCATATTTTTCACTGTCGCGAAATAAAAAATGTAATTCTATTTATCTCGCTCAGGGTTTTTATAATCTTGACAGATTAATTAGGCGAAATACTGGTTGTTTTATATTATTTCCAGGACTTGACAATGTTGACGTTAGAAATATCGCGAACGAGCAATGTGGTGATGTAACAAAAGATAAATTTATTGAATTATATCATAAAGCAACGGCAAATAAATATGACTTTTTTTGTTTGATAAATTAACAAATGATACGAGTAAAATGTTTCGATGTTGTTTTGAAAAATATCTACAGTAATTTTTATACAAAATAGTATATAATTAATGGAAAGACAAGCAAAGTACAGAAAACATATAGAAAATCTAAAAAAAATTGCACAATCTCAGGTAAAATTTAAGCAGCAAGTACAGCAAGCACGACGTGGCCAAGTGGTTGCAGCAGAAACAACAGCAGCCGCTCTTAAACCAATTACTGAAGCTTTACTTGGAAAACAACCTGAAACTAAACCATTATCAGAAGAAGAACTTAAAAAATTACAAGAAAAAGGTTTACTCGGACTAGTTAAAGAAGAACAAGAAGCAGCTGCTGGAAGAATTATTGAGAGATCTGAAGAAGACAAAAGAAGATTAGCTGAGGCACTTGTAGCAAATATCGCTGATCCGGTTGCAAGACAAGCTGCACTAGATCAGATAATTAATAATCCACTAGAATTTGAACAAAGAATAGCAGGTTTAACTACAATAGAGATTAAAAATATTCTAAAAAATTTATCAGAAAAATTAAAAGATATTGAAAAGGAGCAAGAAAGAGTAGGAGAGTTGACGGTAAAGTTTATGGAAGTTGGAGATCAAAGACGATGGTATATAAAACAATCAAATAATGAGATAACAGAGAATGATTATGATAAATTTTTAGAAGAAAATAATATAAAAGATCTTGATAATATAGATAAATGGAGTAATGAAGAATTTAAAAAACTTACTGATAATTTAACTGTAATAATGAACGACGGTGTTCTTGCTAAAAATGAGTTAAACACGGCCATAGGAGATAAAAATATACTTCCACTTTATGATAAAATGAGATATGGTGTTATTGCTGCAGTAGATGGAAAAACAGCAAAACCAATAGAGACAAACCTTTTGGTAGGGGGTGGGATTTTAAAAAGAAATTTTTGCTACTTGATAAAAGTCGAGTAAAAGAATATAGAGAAAAAAAAAAACAGGAACTGGAGTTAGAATATTTTCATCAGTTACTGAAATGATTGGCAGATTAATGTTACTGATATCATCAAAAGAAGCTGGAAATGTTGGTGCTGAAATTGACAATGAAATTATTGACATACTTGATAATTTGAGATCAGAAAATTTATTAACATCTGACGAATACAAAACTTTACACCTTGATTTGATATAAATCAAGGCGATTTAATCGCGGCGATTTAATTTTATAAATTTGTGTAATGATTTAATATAACAATTTTATATTAAAAAAAAAAGTCAGCAACATTATTACTAGACTCTAGTCAATCTGATAAAGATAACGCAAATTTTTATGTTAAGTATATTCCGCCAATAGAACTAGATCGTGAAAAACAATATGAAATTGGATTAATTTCCTGCACTTGTTGGAATTCTATGGCTAATGTAAAACTGGAGTAAATGATGAATTTGAAATTATTTATGCTAGTCGAGGTCCTCCACAATGTTTCGCACGGAAATTCATTAAAATTCCACAAGGAGCCTACAACATAACTGATCTAAATAAAACAATAAAAGAAATAATAACAACAAAAGAACTAACAACAAAAAGTGGTATTATCGCGGATAGTTTTGAGCTTACACCAAATTATAATACGTTACGAGCTAGAATAACAATAAAACCTAGTATAACAGTTGATTTTACCCATCGAAAAAGTATCGCACCACTGATAGGATTCGAATATAAAAGTTATGCTGCTCCTCCTAATGAAACCAGAACGTATGACGGTCAACTGCCAGTAAATATAACTGATGTAAACACAATATTGGTAAATTGTTCTATCGCATCTGGATCTTACTCAGCCTTAGGTAATAAAGGACAAACGATATATAGTTTTTCACCAGATGTTCTGCCGGGATCTCTTATGCAAATTAATCCACGTCAAGTTATTTATTATCCGTTAAACGTTGAAAATCAAATAACGGAAGTAAACATGCAGTTGACAGATCAGTCTGGAAAACAGTTATATTTTAACAATGAAATTGTTACTTATTATTTACACCTACGCGTTGCGTAGGCGCGAACAATAGTAAACATATTTTCTAAGACAATAAAATTATACAACCTCAGATATAATGAAACAGAGAAAACAAAGTTTATCGAAGAAAAACAGTAGGAGGATTTTTGGGAAATATATTTGCTAAAATTATAGAAAATGTTCCAGGAATAGCTCATAAAGTTGCACCAATTGCACTTGACGCATCAAAAGCTTTTGCAACTGGAGCTGCATCTGCTGCTGGACAAAAAATAGCTGATAAAATAAAAAGCCCACCGCAAAGTGGTATACCGACAATCAAACAAGCTATTTCAAAAATCGCACCAACAAAAGAAACTCAACGCGCAATGATAACAACAACAAAAAAAACTTTTATCACCACGAGGAGAACAAATTATACAAAAATTTATATCTAAAGTAACAACACCGCAATAATTTTGTGTAACCTAATAAATAAAAAATGTCTGTAAAAAATTATCTCGATTTAGCAGAAATTTATGACACAGACGACACAGTAATAGAATTCGAATACGTTGAATATCTAGATGAAAATTCTAAGGAACCTAATAAGGCTGGCGTCAGAACATTTAATACTCGAGACGAGGACGTATTTTTACTTCCTCATAAAGCAATGTTGGAAGTTCGTGGCCAGATTATGACACCACCTGCCGCACCTGCCGCACCTGCCGCAATTGCAGCTAACTTAGAAGTAGCACTTTTAAATGACGGTTGGTGTTTATTTAAAGGTGCTCGATTTCAGCTGGCCAATCAAACTGTCGAAGATATTTCAGGTCACTTACAAGTTGCAAGTACAATCTTAAATATTATTTCGTTTTCTTACGACTATTCCAGGTCAACTGCAGCTAATATGATGTGGTTTAAAGATACTGGAATTGCTACAGCAGGATCTGGAGAATTTATTTTAATAAGAGCATTAGCTGCTGGAGCTAATGCCGCTGCAGATGCTGCAAATGTGAGAGATTTTCTTATTGCTAATGCTGCCAATTTTGGTATTGACCCACCAGATCCAGCCGCTAATGCAGACGCTACAAGAGTCTCACTTACTGCAGCTTGTAATAATCTTGGTATAGCCGCACCAGCTCCAGCTGCTGACGGTACTGCAATGTTAGGTTTGATTAATAATTTAGTTAATAACCCGACAGTTAACGTAAAAAATATACGTTACAATGAAGGTCATGTTAAGAGAAAGGCACTTGCAGCAGTATCACGTCAAATTACAATGATGCTGACACTAAGTACAATATTTGGCTTTTGCAGGGACTATAATAAAGTATTTCGTGGAGTTAAACATACTCTTATTTTAGATCGATCAGAACAAAACGACTGCCTGATTAGAATAGGTGGAGCTAATGTACAATTTGTCATAAACAAACTCGCACTATGGATGCCAAGAATAACTCCGTCTATCACTAAAATAGCGGAATTAAACGATATGCTGCAAAAACACACAAACAGAATTTATATTCAGCAACATAAAATATATCAAACAGCAGGTCCGAATATCACAGACTACACATGGCGAGTTACAACAACATCAAGTGAACAAAAGCCACGGCAATTATTTGTTGTATTTCAGAGACAAGCTCGACGTAATAACCAACAACAAAATAATGCCATATTTGATAGCGCTGATGTTAGACGAATATATGCTAGAATAAATTCAAAGCAATATCCGGAGCGGGCGAAAGAATGTAATTTTGCAGATGACGCTATTAAAAACATTACTAGACCGTACATGTACCTGCTCGATGCACTGCAAAAATATCAAGATGTTGGCGACAGCACAGCTGATATTGAAATTACTTGGACACTAGGAGACGTTCCAGCTGCACCATTTTATGTATATGCGTTAGAAATAAGCGACAGATTTGTTACAATTAACTCTGTTGGAGGTAAAATGTCAGTACAAGTTTAATCTGTAATCGTTATATAAGATGACAAAATATATTGTAAAAGAAATATATTTGACAGATGGTCAAGTTAAAAAATTAGCAGCTGCTGTTGCAAAGCAGAGGCAGGTTTCATTAAAGGTCAACCCTAACACCTTAGGTACTTTAACAAAATTAATGTTAACCAAAAAACAAGTAAATAAATACGATCGCAAAAAACCTTTTGTTTTAAATTTAAGTGCTGCACAAATAACTGCGATGGCAAAACAAGGTGGTTTCCTCGGTCCGGCACTATCTGTAATGGCCAGAACGTTAATACCTAAAATTTTGCCAGTGTTAGGTACATTAAGATTAGCAGCAGCGTCTAGAGCAGTATCTGGCGCAAAGAAAAAGGCAGTTGAAGGTCATGGAATCGTTCGCGGCAGTGGTATAAAGAAAATTTTCGTATGAATGTCGATGGTAACAATTTATGTGACTGATAAATATACTGCCAAAACGAAAAACAGCAAAAAGAAAGACAACGAAAAAAAAGACACGACAGAGGCGAAAAGGCGGATTTATTCCAATAGCCCCGTTACTAGCAGGATTGGCGGGAAGTCTTTTGCCAAATCTGTTAGGAGTAGGACGAGGACTAATGTTGCCAGGAACAAGGAGATAAAGTCTGCATTAAGTAATTTTGATATACTTGATAAACTAAAAAAAGTAAAAAATTTTAGTGGAGTTTATTCTAAAGATGAACTTATGACGATTCCAGAGACTGAGACGCTAGCGTCTCCGGGTTCGTGCGTTGTAAATATACAAGATTTTAATGACGGATCTGGCACACATTGGGTAGCTGTTTTTGATAACAATTATTTTGACTCGTTCGGAATTCCACCAAGTGACGCAGTAAAAAAATATATGAGTAAAATTCAAGATACGAAGTCTCTAGAGACGAAGTCTCTTACGAAAATAATAAATTATTCGTCTAATCAAATTCAACCAATTGGAACTTCCGCTTGTGGATATTATTGTGTAATGTCTATTAAACAGATGACCGAAAATCCTGATTTTTTAAAAGTTTATTTTACAATTTGACAAACAACCTTCTCACGCTAACGATGAGATTGCAATAAATTTTATCTAAACTCACTGATATATAATGTCAACATATTGTCTCAAGTGTAAAACTAAAACAGAAAATAAAGACGAAAAAAAAAACAAACAGAAAAAAGCAAAAAATAATAGAATAATGCTGAAAAGTATTTGTGCAATCTGTGGAAAAAGAAAAAGTATGTTTTTGCCAGCAACAAAGTTGTCCGGAGCGAGTTATCCAGAAATTATTTTAGTAGACGACTAAATAAATAATGACATGCGAGTGTGATTGTGATAGAGATTTATGTCTCGAGCAAAATAAAATTGTTACACATTGTCAGAAATGTAAAAACAGATAAATAATTGGAACAGGTATAGATATACATAAATTTATTGGAAAATTGCCGAAACCAAAAGGCGGTTGGACATTGCCAGGCCATAAATATACTGGACCTTCAAATCCTCTTGATAAACAACTTGACGAAAACGATAATCCGCTGCCAGGAGAAGAGCCTTACAATCAAGTTGACGCAATAGCAATGCGCCAGGATATCTGCTACAGAGATATTGAACTTCCAGACAGCGAACAAAATAAATACAGCTGCGATAAAGTAATGTTAGACGAACTTCGTGATATGAAACCTGTAAATATGCGAGAACGTGTTGACCGAAGGCTGGTCCAGGGTTTTATTGGAGCAAAATATAAATTAGGTCTCGGTAAAAAAGAATTATATGATGATCTTGCCTCAGAGCTACATAGACCTAAAAAAAAAGGTTTCCGCGACGTAAAGTTGTCGCAAATGCCGTTGATGACATCTGGGCGATAAATTTGGTTGATATCTCAAATCTAGCTCAATATAATGATAACAAGAGATATCTTTTTAATTTGTAGATGTTTTTAGCAAATACGCGTTTAGTATACCCGTTTCGGATAAAACAGGGACATCGATGACTGATGTGCTAAAACAAATTATTGTCAACACAGAAAGAAAACCAAATAGAATCTGGACTGATCATGGAGCAGAATTGTTTAATAAATAATTTGAACAGTTTTTAGAGCAAAATAAAATTAAAAAATATGTCACAGGAAATGAGGGAAAAAGCGTCATCGTTGAAAGATTTAATCGCACGCTCAACGAAAAAATCCACAAATATTTGACAGCTAAAAATACGAATAAATATATTGACAATTTAGAGAAAATTGTTGACGAGTATAATAACACGAAACACAGATCCATTTCGCTAGGCAAAAGGAAAATGTCGCCAAACGACGCGATTGCAAATCCAATATTAGCAAACGAAAATATGTACCGCAGACATAAATTTAAAGTTGGCGATAAAGTTAGAATTTCTTTCACGAAAAAAACATCTGAAAAAGGATATACTCATAATTGGAGCGAAGAAGTATTTGTTGTTGATAAAGTACTTTTAACAATACCAGTTACATACTCGTTGAAAGATTTATTAGGTGAACCTATAACTGGCAGTTTTACGAGCAAGAACTTCAGAAAACAGAACAAGATATATTTGTTATTGAAAAAGTTATTAAAAAGCGCGGCAACAAAAGTTTAGTCAAATGGCGTGGATATGGCGATAAATTTAATAGCTGGGTACTAACTAAGTCGATCGAATAATATTATTATAAATTTCTTCGTATTTTATTAATACTGATTTACACAGAGAAATTAAATGTAATTTTCTTGCATCATCAACTGGCATTAAATTAAATATTTTAACAAAAACAAAATCATATTTTATATTTCTTTGTTGTCCAGTTATTTTTACGTTTAAAAAGGGTTTTATAAGCTGCCAAAATATTTGATGCTCGGCAACAGTAAAATTAAATTTTATTATTTTTTTTAGCAATATGGTACTTAGCATCATATCGTCCAGTTGTTGGTCTGCTCAAATATTTTTTACTAACAACAACATCATCTTCGTCGTCGTCACAGTAATGCAAAATATCTTTTTCAGTATAACCAGCAAATCTGTCATTAGTATTATTTTCTAATATAAAATTTGAAACTGAAACAAAATCTCCCGAATATAGTTTAGCCAGTCTCTCAGTTAAGTTCATTATTATAATAATATTTTGTCTAATTAATAAATAATAAGATGTTCGGAGAAATAAAATATCATCAAAAAGATAATATATTAAATCATAAAGAATTAGCTGAGGCAATTCGAAATTGTTTGTTGGGACATAGTTTTTATTTTGTTGATGTTATGATAACATTAGGCGAATCTGACAAATTTTTATTAACAGCAGCAGATAAAAAAAACTCGATAGAAACAAAATGATGACGTTACGATTTAATCGCGACGATGTCATGGAATTTAGTCATAATTGTCTTACTCGAAATGATCTAGAAAATATCATTAGTTATCGTATTTAAAACTAAATCTATCAAATGTCAACATTGACTTTGCTGATTTTGTTACATTATCAGCTACAAATTTTACTACACGTGGATTAATTTTATGATATTTTGCCGCAGATGCTATTGATTTAAATTTTATTTCTTCTCCAGTTTCGAGATTTATTGAAATTATTTGTCTGGTTGGATTTTTAAAATTAGAACCATCAAAACCGGCTCCACGTCTTGTGTTTTATTTTGGCGTAACTAAATCTAGGTTTTTCAAATGATTATCTGTTTTAATACTATTTTTATGATCAACAACTAAACCATTAGGTATTAGTCCGCTAAAAGTTTCAAACACAAAACGATGATATTGATAATGAACAAAATTAGTTTTTGTTCCACGTACATTAACACCAAGATATCCATTTCCTTTTAAACTTCCAATAACTTTTTTGTTTTTTTTATGTCGAATAATTCCCTTATCATTTGCCTCATATAGATCAAATACTGGATGAGGTTGAAATTCATTTTGTAATGATAAATTTTCAATATTATCATCAGCAACTGCGCCATTTACTCTATATACTCGTTGTCCTTCTGGAATATCATAGCAAAACAAAGTGTAAATAAAATCTTTTCTAAATATTTCAATTCTTTCTGTATTATCGCCTTTTACTGAAATTAACATACCAGCTGGTGTTGATGATATGCCAACTGATTTTTCAGATTTTATATTAATAACAGAACCTAACATATTTCCTGCATATAAATTGTACTTTGGATGTACATGATAAAATTCTTGCTCTTCCGCTGTCATATCGATATATCTCAAAATTTCTGTCATTATACTATAAGGTTTTTCATATCTCTAATTAGCAATCTTAAAAAATTCAATTAAATATAACATATTAGTATATATATATATATAATGTTAAAATTGCGAGATATTGCTAAAAAGAACATTATCAAATCAGAAAAAATTGCTTCAGCATTTTCTGGTTACGATAACAGTAACAAACTTGATGATCAAAAAATTTTAGCAAATTTTAGCTCCACAAATTTATTTCATCTTTTACAACCTGTTATAGCTCAAGAACTTGCGGCTCATAAAAGTATAAAACTTATAGTCCAATATCATACAATTTTATCAAAGTTACATGCAGTTGAAGATATACTTGATGTAATTTTTGAAACAAAAAGTTTTGACAGCGAAATTTCGGAACCATAATTAACAGCAAAATCGAGAAAAATATTAACTGGAACAAACATTGCCATGGTCGCCGATGAAATACATCAAGAAATAAACAGAAAATTAGAAGAATTTACTTCATCAGGATCAGGTTGGAAATTTGAAATGATAAAAGAAGTTTTATTTCACACAGCAAAATATAACGTACTTCGCGGTAGTTTGTACGTCGATCTCCCTCAAAAAATTAAAAACAAAAAAATGCTGTATTAATGTCAAAAATAATGATGACAAATGTTTTCAATGGTCTATTCTTTCTGCGATGTTTCCAAAAGAAAAAAATGCTGATCGAGTTAACAAGTATTTGCCATACAAAGACGAACTAAATTTTTTAGGAATAACTTTTCCAGTAGCAGCAAATCATATACCAAAGTTTGAAAAAAAAAACAGTATCTCAGTAAATGTTTTCGGACTAGATGAGCGAGAAAACGTTTACCCGAGATATATCTCGGAAAATGCTACACAACATACAATAAATTTATTATTTTATCGGGGACATTATTGCTGGATAAGAAACTTGAACGGCCTAGTTGGCAGACAGTACAGTAAAAATAAAAATAAAAAATATTTCTGCTACTGCTGTTTACAAGGTTTTTCTAGCGATGAAAGACTGCAGGAGCATCTCAAATACTGTGCCAATGTTCAAAGAATAAATATGCCTAGCGAAAAAGAGAAAATATTAAAATTTAAAAATTATAATCATAAACTAAATATTCCTTTTGTTATTTACGCTGATTTCGAGTGTCTACTCGTTCCTGTGGTTGGAGCAGAAAATAAGCCGAATAAATCAAGTACTAGAAAAATACAACAGCATATTCCTTGCGGAGTGGCTTATAAAGTAGTTTGTTGCGCTAACGATAAATTTTCAACTCCGATAAAGTTATATAGAGGTGAAAATCCTGCCGTATGGCTATTAAAAAATTTAATAAACGAAGTTAATAAAATTTCTAACAGATTATTTAAAACAGCTCCGATGAAAATAACGTCTAAACAAGAACTCGATTTCGATGAGGCAGTTAATTGTCATATTTGTGAAAAGTTCCTGGTAGTCTCCAACGGAGCCCGTGATAAGGTGCGAGATCATTGTCATTTGACCGGCCAATATCGTGGAGCAGCTCATAACAGTTGTAATTTAAAATTTCATGCTCCAGATTTTATTCCTGTAGTTTTACATAACTTTCGTGGCTATGACAGTCATATTATTGTAGAAGCTTTTGGTGATGAAAATATTAAAGCTAAACTAAAATTAAATAACGTAATAAAATGTATTCCAAACAATTTTGAAAAGTATATGTCGGTGACGCTCGGTAAATTACGTTTTATTGACAGTCTGCAATTTACATTAGTATCATTAAAAGATCTTGTAAAAAATGCTGTAAAAGCTGGTAGCAGTTTTGATAATCTGCGAAGTTCCTTTGGTGAAAACTATATCGATTTGACAAAAAAAGGGATCTTTCCGTACGAGTATCTCGACGATTGGAGCAGATTTGATGAAACTTCTCTTCCCGATAAAGATAAATTTTACTCGCAACTCAAAAACAAAAATATCACAGATGACGAATACAAATATGCACAAGATATTTGGAATAAATTTAGTTGTAAAACATTTGGTGATTATCACGATCTACATTTGAAAACAGATATTTTATTACTAGCAGATGTTTTTGAGGGTTTTCGTCGGGTAAGCTACAGCAATTATGGATTAGACCCCTGTTGGTATTATTTCTCACCAGGATTATCTTGGGACGCTCTCCTAAAAACAAGCAAAATAGAACTGGATCTCCTGACAGATGTCAATATGTTTAACTTTATTGAAAAAGATATCAGAGGCGGAATTAGCGTTGTAACAAAGAAATATGCAGCAGCTAATAACAGATATCTGAAAAATTATGATAAAAATCTCCCGTCGAGTTACAGCATTTATCTGGACACCAATAATTTGTGTGGTTTTGCGATGTCAGAACCAATGCCGCATGGTGGATTTCATTGGATAACTCCAGATCAATTTTTTAAAGAAACTGAAAAAGATTTACCTAGAAAAATTAATCATGATTTTTCCGATATTTCATATTTTGTTGAAGTTGATCTAGATTATCCTAGTTCGTTACACGATCTACATAACGATTATCCGTTTTGCGCAGAGTGAATGAGGATTAATTATAGTTTATTATCGCCTGAACAACGACCAACAACAACAGCAAAAAATTCGATTGTTAATAAGTTAGTTCCAAATTTGTTAAATAAAAGAAATTACGTTATGCATTACAAAAATTTAAAACAAGCAGTAGATGCTGGACTAATTCTGAGTAAAGTCCATCGCGTGCTAAAGTTTAATCAGTCGATGTGGATGGCAGATTACATTGACTTAAATACCAAACGTCGTGCTGTGGCTAAAACCGAATTTGAAAAAAACTTTTTCAAGTTAATAAACAACTCGGTGTTTGGAAACACGATGGAAAATATTCGAAAGCGAGTCAATATTGAAATTGTTAATGACATAAATCGCAGAAATAAATCAGTTAATGATGATGGTTTTGTTAGCATGAAAATATTTAATGAAAATCTTGTTGCAATACAACGACGAAAGACAAATTTAAAGTTAAATAAACCGATTTATGTTGGTGCAGCTGTACTTGATATATCAAAGTGGTTAATGTACGATTTTCACTATAATTTTACCAAAAAGCAGTGGCCAGATTCGGAGTTGCTATTTACTGATACAGATTCCCTAGTTTATAATATAAAATGTGAAGATGTCTATCAGGATATTTACAATAATAAAAATCTGTTCGATTTATCACATTATCCAGCATGTAGTGGATTTCAAGATAATTCGAATAAGAAAGTTATTGGAATAATGAAAGATGAGTTTATGTTTACACCACTTATCGAATTTGTTGGTCTTCGAAGCAAGATGTATTCATTATTATCTGATGCGATCAAGAAAGAGGATAAGGAAACTCTAAAGTTAAAAGGTATTAAGAAAAATGTTGTAAAAAATGAAATTAAACATAGTGATTATATCAATGTCCTTAGAACTTCTGCTCCACATTTCTCTACCATGTGCCTATTTAGATCACACAAGCATAATGTTATCAAAAATATAATAATAAAACGTGGATTAACTAATTTTGATGATAAAAAATATTGCAGGGACGGAAATAATACACTAGCGCTTGGACATTATGCAAGTAATTTTGTCTAAACATCAGAAATAATGTTTGAAAATTTAACATTAACAGATGGAGTTAATAGCAAAATAAAAAAAATAATGGTTAATAACCAGCAATTATCATTTGAATTTAACGATGAAATTTCAGGTATTTGTTTTAGTAAATTTGACAAAATCAAACTCTCCCTTATAAAATCAGACGATAGTAAATATTTTAATTATCTCGAAAGTTTACGAGACGAACTTGCACTAAAATATGACAATTTTCTTAATCCGATAAGCCAGTACCAGTATGCAAAAATCAACATAGACCTAGATAGGTCGAAGGTTTTTGTAAAAGGAAGTAAGTATCTTCTCAGTAAGATAGCAATGAAAGAACTATTTGAGTGTCGTCGTAAAGTATCTGGTAGAATTAAATTTTCGTTATATAATCATGACAGTACATTGTACTTGATAGCAAAGATCGAGACATTGTGTATTGATCAAGAAATATAACTCTGTATACCATATCTGATTTTAAAAGGGAGATAATACTGTTCCAGCTAAGTTTAAAATCTTTTGTAGTAATCATACTGTTTCGTATTTTTTTAGCTAATGAAATGTATCTAAAATCTGATGGTAATTTTAAGACCTACAAATCCTGGTAGCAGTTCTGTATTTACCGAAATGATATAGCAATTCCTCTTTCATAGATAATATAGTAACTGTAGATTCTCTCGCTTATAAGTTAAGTCCAGCTGCACAGACTCAAATATGTTGTCGTATAATCCTCCAGAAAATCTTGGTCTGCGCAGTTTTGCTAAAAGTAATCAGTAAAACAAACAAGATAAACTCTGATCTGCAGGCGCATAATGCTATGGCAGATCTTTATCTTTTTGTCTGCAGTTTAGCCTCGACTTGTAAGCGAGTATATATGCTATGTCATTTACCTAAAAACCCATTACTGATTATTTCTCTGCAGTAATATACAGCGCTTGTGTAGTCATTCAGCCAGTATCCTTGGCAACTGCTGATCTTCTGTCAAAGATAATTGTGTGGTCGCAATTCAGGCAACATTAGGATTTCGTTTTTTCTGTACAATATAAAATCAAAAATCATGTTTTTTCTCGATTTATTTATAATAATGTTTTCAGAATCAGATCTTTATCTTTTTTTCTGCAGTTTAGCCTCGACTTGTAAGCGAGTGTCATTTAAGTAATGTATATATAACGTCTGTGTATTTCATTCAGCCCACTCGTTAGTAATCCTTGGAAACAGTCGATCTTATACAGACTATGTTTAGCCAACATTAGAATTTAGTTTTTCTGTACAATATAAAATCATGTATTTTTCGATTTATTTATAATAATGTTTCCAGAATCAAAAAATATAATACAAAATTTCGTGTTTTCAAAATCAAAAAAAAAAATGTAATGCTGTTCGGTAACTATATGATAATTTTTTTAACATATATATAATGAAGTCCGGTGGCCGATTGCTAACGCGTTGGATTCTCAAGCTCGAGGTCCGTGGTTCGATTCTCGTGACCGACAAATTGTCGGCGAGGGCGATATTATACAAAAAATTTTTTTTCATATTTAGTGGGGCTTCAGCCAGCACATCTATGTTTCAATAGAAAATTTGTACACTTTCCCACCATGTCAACACGTGGTGGGTGCACTTTTGCACTCTCTGGGTTGATTATGGGGGGAGAGTGTGTAAATTTGTATTGAACGTAGAGAAGGCCCGTTTGTATGTGCTGTCCCTGTAAATATGTAAATACCTTACTGTAAATATGTAAATACGTTTACTGTAAATATGTAAATACGTTACTGTAAAATATGTTAATACGTTACTGTAAATATGTAAATACGTTACTGTAAATATGCTTGCTGTAAATACGCTACTGTAATTAAGATTCTGTGTTTTGTGCTGTCCTTAATTAAGATATAATCATATGTATATAATCATAACCATATGTATATAATCATAACCATATGTATATAATCATATGTATATAATCATAATCATATGTATATAATCATATGTATATAATCATAATCATATGTATATAATCATAATCATATGTATATAATCATAATCATATGTATATAATCATAACCATATGTATATAATCATCTTCAAACAGTCCTCTCTGGGGACTATTATTTTTATTTTAAACAAATATTTATAGCTTTAGAAATATCGTTATCAAATAAAATATCAACCATATTGTCAATAAATGTCATCACATCATCTGCCCAACCCGCTATTCTCACATCATTTTCAATCGCGAATAACCAAACTGACCCATATTTTGGTGATATATGATATCCAACTTTTTTAATACAATCGCTTATTATTTTAGGTTTTATACCAGTATAACTTGAGGCTGATTTGATTGAATTAAATCTCTTACAAAATTTATTTATTTGTCAGATCAAATCCAACATGTCGGATTGGATTATAGTGATACATTATATATAATATTTTCAATCTCTTAATTTTGTCTAAACTTTATAAATAATAACATTATTTTGCTGATAAGTATAAGAGACTGTAATAGTAGTATACATATATGAGTTTTTCCTATCTCAGAGACCCCCCTACCCCGACAAAACGTTATACGTTAAAATTTTTGTCAGAAATATGTTAGAAAAGCCTTATCATATGAAAGTCATCATTTTGAGCTAAAAAAGGCTGCTGACAAAAATTTTAACGTATAACGTTTTGGAGGGGTAGGGGGTCTCTGAGAGAGGAACCTCATATATATATATACTACTACATTAACAAATCCGCGCTCTACACCCTGAAAAACACTCTCATTACAAGACTTCTCAGAAAAAGGCAAAGTACCCGATAATAAAAAATAAACTCTGAGAAACTCCTGTGTCCCTTAAAATTTTAGTATGGATAGGATTGGCAGAATCACTAATAAGTGATATAGAACCTCTCGGCATGAATGGTTCATAATTCGTCACAACAAAATCAAACTGGAGTTTCTTTGACCCAACTAATGTATTACTTTCAATATATGACAGTGACCTTGATCTCTTAGAAATAAGAGCATTTGGAATAGCTCTGTCCTGATTCTGTTGCTTATTTCAGTCCGTAGCAATAAAAAATAACGTGCCCTTTCTTCTTGCAATAGATGCAAGTAGGAAAATACAAGGATTTCGGATAAGTCTTATCAGAACCTTGATTCCTAAAAGTTGTGCCAGACTGAGATTTGGAAGTGCTCATGTGAGATTGAAATGGCTTTTTATCAAAAGTTGTTGAGTGGAAGACTTTTTGACAAAAGAAACTTTGTGAGTCAAAGTATAATCGCTGTATGTACGAGCAGCATTTTCTGAAGTTTGGACCTTTTGCTCATAAAGGAAGGTCTTAACGTCACTGTGGATGCAATTCTTGATCTCTTTAGTTGATATGAGTTGTCGGAGGTTATCGTAGCCTTTGACCAACCTTCTAGGCCCAGCACCACCTATCAAATAATTGTTCCTTTTCTCTTGCAATTTTTACATGAGTCTCTCCAGCTTCTTTTTTTATAGTTTCGAAACTTTTATCAATATGCCTCAGGTACCAACTCATAACCCTTTAAGATACATTCCTTAACGAGATCATAATCAGCACTTTGTTGTACTGAGAGTGAAGGACAGACTTTGAGGTAAAAAAGTGAAAATAGCAGATGGATTCCCCTGATATATACCCAAATACTAATGCTGATCTTAACACATCCTTTAAACTCACCGCTCCAATGGCCTAAGTAGTTAGAGCTTCCGCCTCGGCGGGAGGTCACGGTTTCGAACCCGGGCCGAGTCATACCAAAGACTTATCAATATGGTGTAAGAAGCTGCCTCGCATGGCGCTCAGCATTAAGAGGTTAGTGTTAGGACTGGTCGTCATGGTGTCAGAATAATGTGACTGGGTGGGACATATGTCTGCAGTATGATGTCCCAGTGCTAGACATCACTATAAATTGTCACACTGCAGACATCGCAGCAATACGACTGAAAAAATTTTAAAGCTACGTTAAACATCCAAATTACACCGCAGCATTTAAACTCTGTGTATGTATGTATGTATGTATGTATGTATGTATGTATGTATGTATGTATGTATGTATGTGTATGTATGTACGTACGTACGTACGTACTTACGTATGTATGTGTGTATGTATGTATAGGTTTGGATGGTAAGTCAGCAAAGTCCTAACTATATCACACCGGTTAAGAAATAAGTTCTGTTGACGTAGCTGTGCAACATTATATTAGGATGCCTACGAGATTTACTTAACTGACTGAGCTCAAAACCATCTGAATCACAAATAATTAGTTCTTATTCATTGTTATGCTTTGTATGTCAGTGTATTGATATTTTCTTGAAAACCATTGGTACTGGCATCGAGATCCTTGATGTTATATTGTCTTTCTTTTACTGTTGGAGAGACAGTGCTAGTAAGTTTATGCTTTCTACTCAATCCCTCAAATCATATGTTTGTAATTGCATTTGACACAGTTTCTCAAATAAATATGGTTTAAACTAATTGTGTACATTTATATCATTGAATTATTCCATAGTCTGAAGATGTATTTAAGGTAGCTGTAACTGTACGATACCATTTGTTCGAATCATCAAATTTAATCATTTTCATTCTGTTTATGTAGCTACAACTAGCTGAATATTGTACATTTAACTATTGTACATTTAATTATTGTACATTTAACTATTGTACATTTAACTATTGTACATTTAATTATTTAACATTTGACCTTTGTAACTGTAGCTCATCTGCGCTTTCTAGTCTGTCAATCACAGTGAGCAGTGAAGTTCACTCTCTTACGATATTTGTTGTTCGATACACGAAGAGTGGGCACGGTACATGCTCAGAAGTCGTGCACGAGTATTCGCTTAAACCAGTCAGATTTCACACTACTGAATCTTGGTCTGTACTGTGCATGAATGTTAATGACAGGCTATGTGTTTCTGACTAAGTCTTTGTGTTTGTGGGTTAACATTAAATAGTGTTTCTCTGTAATATCTACTGTCATTCTATATATCCCCCACCCCTTTTTTAAATACATTCAGCATTTGCTGGTATTGTGTTAGTATGTGCAAGTTTGTTTTAAAATGTTCATTAAAATTACTGTATTTAATTGTTCTAACGCATAAGTAAAGACAGTACTGGAATTTTAATTTCTAGATGTGGACATTTATTTACTGTACTTGGGGCAAAAGCTATGCGAAACTACTGTAAACAGTGATCACAAAGTTCGCTTTGATCCAGTGCAGTATACAGTACCTAAATGATTAACAGACGATACTCCACCGGAAACATTCCATAATCAAACTACTTATAAATCCAATGGCACCTTACACTATATAATCAAATCAGAAAGAAACAGAAAATGATTCTATGTATCTAGTTTAGATAGTGTAGGACGCATGCTTGCCCCATTAATTTGGACATAACAGAAATAGCCTAATTAAAGAGATACCTCAAGGTGTCAATCTGATACCCACGCTCTTTTATGACATTTGATCGATAAAACTTTTTAATGCACAGACTTGAAGTGTTGCTCAACTAAAATTAGATAATCTTGCCTATACAATACGCCCAGATCAGCAGTAATTTCAGGAAAAATGTTAATGGTTCTTTTTGGCCCATTGCTATGGTCAGTTTATTGAAGAGAGTTTCTTGCGTCATTCCCAATTTATTGATGGTACACTTCTCAGATAGAAAGAAAGGGAGAAAGATATCATGCTGGCCTCCTTTTAGCGGACGGTGTCACTCTTGCGATGTGGATGTTACATCGCTAAAATTAGGGAAGAGGTGCTGGGTTCGAACTGGAACAAGGAAGTTAGAATCTTAAGTCTGCAACGCAGGAATTCTTTATTAAAATTAAACATCACTCGCTATAGAAAAATTACACACAAGTCAACTTATACATTTAAGATATATGATAAAAATGTTATATTAAAGCTAACCAACTTCATACAATTCAGTATTTTCTGTATTTTAGAATTAAATGCCGAATAAATTACCAATAATGCAAAAATGCATAATAATTAATTGTTACAACTAATGCCGAAGTCATTTTCAATCAAAGCATTTTATCGAAAGTTTGTTCTATAAAACAAAAATATTATTTTCTGTCATTTAATGGTATTTTGTTTCTCAATACATTATTTTGTAGCATGACGCTAGTAGCAAACCATTTTTACACAAATCCATCTTAATATTATAAATTAACACAAATTCTAAATAAGCTTAAACAATCCAAGACACACTTTAGTTAAAAATTAATATTGTATAATAATAACATAGTACAGGCTCTTTAAAAGTAAGAGAGATAATTTATAAATATGTTTCTTCTCAATGCATTAGACCCCAAGTAGAAATCTAGAAACTAAGACTAATTACATTTTTCTTACCTGGAAAAAGGAAGTCAGAATCTGAAACCTGCAACGCAGCGATTCTGATCCGGCTGTCGAAAACGGAGTGTATATATAGTGGTTACTATACTGACAAACCTTTGCTTTGTCCTTAATATGTCGTGGCTTACAACACTTAGCTTCAAGTTACGTGTTCTTGGAGCGGATGACTGTTCATGCTTCGAAAAAAAAAAGACGAAAAGCTCTCTAAGAATAATTTGCCTCGTCAAAAATTGCCTACAGTGCACAACTCAGAACCTGACTGAACTAATTTCAGTCATTATGCCTTCTTACGTCACCGGCTGAGAAGGTTGGTGTAAATTGTTGCCTCATGTATGTATTGTATTTGCTACTCGAATTTGCTGTGATACCTAACAGCTACAGTAATATCTACTAAAGATTTGTTTTACAGTAATACACCTCTAACAATGATAGACTTCATTAAAGACATAAAATTTAGAATCACACAATGCAAAATTTCTAATAATCATCATCGTTATAAAATTATACAAATTTAAATTCCAATAAATGAACTTACTAAAAATTCCTCAAACAATTAGACTGTGACAGTAACATAATGAGCCAGATGTTCGTTCTACTTAGGATTGAAAGTGAGATCATAGACCCTGATCTGATGACACGTTATGTGATAGCAGATATGGGCATATACCGCTCACAGTTATATCAACAATATTCACGGAGTAATATGTAATTATCTGCTGATATTGATAAGACAACAATAATAAGCTGATCACGGTAACAATGAAGTAAGTTGTGCTTTGCATAAATTAATTCTAAAATTTTACAATGGTCGATAATGTATCCGGAGCCTTTTCCTTCCCTTTACTTTTGCTACATCTGTGATAAATACATACCGCATTCAAGCATTGCATTAATATCAGCATACGAAGATATTCCATATAAGGGTTTTTATAAAATCCCGAATTTAAGAAAACTTAAATTCAAACAATATCTCTGTCATAATTTTCCTGCATCGATCCTTTGTAATTCCATGTTACATTGTTTCTCATCGTAACAATGAAAATAAGACTATAAAAGCGCCAGCTGTATCAAAATATGAACACAATCTCCTCTTTCTCGTCATTCAATCATACATACACGAGAAATGGTGCATATTTACGTGTCCGTCGCCATTGATTTCTTTCAGACAAAAATGAGGACGCACGCGATCAAAAACATATTTTGACATTTCCAGATACCACAAGCGTCGGCTTATTTGAGATCAAGTTAATACAAGCTGATTATAGTCATCTGCCTTACAATGTACGTTTATGTTATATGTGTTGCCTTAAGGAGGACGACTGTGTCATATTTCCCCTCAAATTGAAAATTTTTATGTCCAATGTGTTGCCCTACACTGATTTATATCAAATATGTTGCCTTACATTGAACGGTATTGTCATTTGTCACCTTGCATTGTACGGTTGTGTTATGTGTTGCTTTCATGATCGTTTGTCATTTTTGTGTCCTACATTGAACGTTTATGTTATAGATGCTTCCCGATAAGGTCACTAGCAGTCGCTATTCTGCCCACTTTACTTGGACGACGGGCAACCTAGCAGTTTCTCCTATATGCGATCACCAAATTACATTTTTAACAAGGCACACTGAATCAAACTCAACTTATAAATCACAAATATAGATATTATCAGTAAGCTTGATCTGCGTTCTGTTTATGTATGTAATTTTCGTAAAAGTATCTTGAGATTCAATGAATTTATTTCAGCTTCTAAACACTATATAAAGTCAACGGTAAATCTACCAGTTGACCACAAATATGGCGGCTGATTCCCCTACATTGAACGTTTATGTTATATGCGTTCGCCTACATTGAAGGTTTATATTATATGCATTCCGCTAAATTGAATGTTTATGTATGTGTTGCTTAACATTGACCGTTTATGTCAGATGTGCTAGTATACATAGAACGTTGGTGTTATGTGTTGCCTTACATTTGAACGAGTGTCATATGTTTTGCTTTATACCGAACGTTATGTTATATATGCAGGGTCGTAGAGAGCGATCACGGCCCTGGGGTAAGAAACACCCGTGACTGTCCTAGTTCTTGTTCAAACAAAGTTTTCTTTTATAAAATAAAAAAGTGTTGTTCGGCCCTGGCCCCCCTTACGGGTCCGGACCCCGGGGATATATCCCCGGTTGCCCCCCTCCTCTTGTCGGCCCTGTATGTATGTTGCCTTACAAGATATGTTTATGTGTTGCCTTACATTGAACGGCAATATCATATGTGGAATGGCAGATGAAATTTCAAACTACAGTATTACAACAGATCCATCTTATTGTCTAATGAGGCAAGAGCTATTACCTCCCTTTAAGCTGGATGATCCTTGTTGGAAATAAATGTACAAGTTACTTGAAACTATCCGGATATGTACACAAACTTAAAACTCTATGTCAATTTACAACATCTATCATTTAGCAAAGAAAACAAATATATGTATTTATGGAACCGACCTCTGTGAGCAACATAATCAATCACGTATATTATGTGCATTATATTGTACATTTAGGATAGTGCTATATATCACTTATTTATATAAAGAAGTTAATAATAATAATAATAATAATAATAATAATAATAATAATAATTATTATTATTATTATTATTATTATGAAGAAGAAGAAGAAGAAGAAGCTATTATTATTATTATTATTATTATCATTATTATTATTATTATTATTATTATTATTATTATTATTAATGTATTACTTTAAAAAAAACAAAATACAATTACCTCATTAGTTTACCGTAAATCGCAACTAACCTAGTTGCTCGCTGGTAGGCATATAATGTTCTGGGTAACCTCCTTACTCGAATTCCATCTGATTTCCATTATCATTCCACTCATCTCTGGATTGGGTATGTATGAATCCCAAGAAGGCGCAGATATTCTTGCCCCAGTAGTTTCTATTCCTTCTCGATGGCAGGCACTTTTTGTGCTAGTTGAATCAATACTCAGTCTATCTCGTCGATCAATGGATTAGCATGTATCACTAATGACTCGTGTTCCTTGCCTATGTTTGGTTGCTCCCCCATGTCTTTGTTTTCTTGCCTTTGAAGCCAAGTACAGTGCGAGTTGTAGCTGCGAAAGACAAAGATTCATGGAGTAGCTTAATTCCAAGTGCGTGTACATTGAAGATGGATTTATCTCCTCTACGGTGATGTGGTTATCGAGCTTTTCAAGTATTAAGAGGTTATTTGCAACCTCGTCACGAGTCCTTTGAAGCGCCGCGATGAGGACCAGGATCTTTTGCGTCAAGAGGCTATCATGCCGCATGGATGAAATTAACTCCCATTTGTTTTCATAGCGTGGATGGGATCAAACATTAACTTTGATTGTTTTTGTTTGTTAATAGAATCTACCCTCCAACACCAACACCACTTTACTGCGAGAAGGCCATGTTGTTTTGCCATAAACGTGAAACTGACGGTGCATTTTCACGAAAGGTCCAGTGTCTTCCGGTAAGCATCGAACTCGGCTAGGCATTCTAGTGCTCCTATGTATATATCATCTTAAATACACCCAGCTCGTGTTGCTGTTCCGTAACACACCAAACCAAACCAAAACATACATCCATGCTAATTTTGAAAAGAAACGACGACAAGACTTTACAAGCGCAATTGACGATGGATACGTCAGCACAACCGATAAAGGATGTGTCAGAGGAACAGAAGACGGATGCGTCAGCAAAACGGTGTCTGGAAGTGACAAAGGTCAGCAAGGTTAATCACCCAGGTCAGAGCTGATGCTAGTAAAAGATTTGTCGAGGTGATGAAACAACGCCTGGCTGAGAAAAAAGTGGATTCTGCCGACCGGCTCTCTCCAGTAAAAACGACGGCTCAAGGAAAACAGCAAGCGATGCTTGTTTTGGTGGAGGATTAGCTTTGTTAGCTGTTTTATTTACACATCATCACACGCGCCAAAACCAGTTTCCATAACGCAGGTGCGAGGTCAGCCAGCACATGTGCGACAAACAACGTCTAGTGATGCCCTCAGCATCTATTAGACATACATTTGACCCCTTTCAAATGGAACCATAGTGTCTGCTGCGCTTGTCGCTAAAAGAAAATAACATACACTTGTGATAATTGAGGATCGCACATGCAAGATGTCCATGCCACCGTACGCCAAGAATTTAAGAATCATTCTTTACATCGAAAATTACAAAGCAGCCTTGATGACTGCCAAACGCTTGTTAAATGCGAAACCTGCCTATCTTGGTAGTCCACAATTTGTAGACGCAGAAAATGCAGTTAACATCACAACGCTGAGCCTTTGGACCCAGGACATTAAAAAAGGTGATATTCCTGGTGATATCATGAAGTCTGTCTACTGGCTACAGTTGTAATGATGGTCGGTCGGGCAATTGTTGGTGTCTTCGCATTTTTCGTTAGCTACCCCGTTTGTACGTTAAATCACCAACAAGCGGACACCAAACGTAAAAGCCATGACAATGCTGTGGAAGATTTCTAGACCATGCAGACCATGTATTCCCACGAAGCAAAATTACTTCCTAGTGATGAGTGGAAAAACAGACGACGTCCAGCAAATTGGCGACGAGTCTAAACTTTCTGACTTTTTCACGATCTAACCGAGCAGCAAAATAAATAAATAAATTTATTTAAAAAATACGAAATGATGCTGTAATGGAGGGGGGACTCGCCGTCGTCAGCTACGTGGCCTGGTAATCTTTTTAAATCGTGTGGCGTTGCAAAACGAAACACAAACGACAGCTATAAAACTGAAACCGCTTTTGTTCTTGTTGCTCGCCATGCTTGCCGACTGCGTCCTTACACCATGTGGCATGTGGTTAGAGCTGGCACGGCCTGCAGTTCGTAATTTTTAAAGGTCTAGACACGACTTTCAAAATGAACGTGTCCACACCGACTCCGTTTGCAATCAGGTTGACGCACACCAACCACCGTGTCGTACAGGTACTTGCTTGTCATCCATGACGGGGCTAACGTGCCTAAGAGCTTCTGTCAACCATAAAAGCCATACGCACTGCACATGCCTGGTCGTCCTCTCGTATCCGTTCCATCTTTTTGGGACACACCTTGGCCAGAGCATGCCCGATAACTTGATGCCTGTGCCTTGGATTTGGACACGGTATCCACCAAGTTGTTTTTGCTGGTAGAGAAGAGCCAAGGCTCAGGCATGGTTCGAAGGGTAAATTGAAAGCGATCAATCAGCGCGAGTGCGTCTTCTTTTTGCTTGGTTTTGTTTTTTGTTTCGGCCAAACGATTGTTAGTGCCATTGGCTTTCATGAGGTCCGCAAGGAGTAGGAATTGATTGTTTGCCCATAGGAAGCGGATCAGAGTTCGCTGCACTGCTTGGGAAAGAATTCGAAACATCGCTACGTCATGACGCTTTTATTTTCCAGATGCCGGCGTGAATTCTTTAGGCTTTACAGCCCGAAGCGTTCGCTGCTGAGAATCTCTGTTATTATCCTCGAGTATATTTTCTATACTTAGTATAAATATGGAGCGGCTAGCATGAGCCGTCGTAGATGACGATTATATCAAAACCTTTGGCCTCTTTAACATGCACTTGTGTAGCAAGCGCCCGCTTTTTGAGCTGTCTTGACGGTGTATTTTACTGTGAGGCAGTATGTAATGGCGTTCTAAGAAACGGGGTGGGGGAGAAATGTTTCTCGTCCGCGTTAGTTCTATACCGTCGCAGACCTGGATGGTAATGTGGATATCGGAGACCTCCTGCACCATGAATTCTGTTTTGCGTTTATCTTTCTCTTGTCTCATATCTGGGTATAGGTGCAACCAACCAAGTGGTCTCCTACTTGATATTTGTCAGTTCCATGTCGAATGTTTTGCGCCCTGGCGTTCACTCATTCCATGCTGCCGTTGATAAACGCTATGATAAGAACATAGCACAAGTATCGCTTATTTTGTACCTCGTCCCATGTCATCGGTTAAATACCGTATTTTACATTTACAGCAAAAGTTGGTCGTCCTTGCAGGTCATCGTGTAGTTGAAGAGCACTATTAACGGTTTTCTTCAGCGTAGTGCTTAGATTACCGACATTAACTTCAAGGACATCCTTGACAGGCTTGTTTGAGCTGGGCCGCCATTGGCAAGAGTAATATGCGTGTCCATGTGCACTTGAATAAAGACAGTCAGCCATTCTATCTGGTGAATGGTCTATAGGATGACCTCGTGTCGTCTAAGAAAATGGCATCGTACCAATTGACATCGTAGGGAGGAAGTGTAGTGTCGTTTCTGTACAAGCAGGAGGCCGACAGAGAAGCATGTGTAGCGTCACCGCTACAAATCTTTGTCCGGCTAGATCGTTATAAAGAGCATTCTAGATGGTAACCACGAATAGTCTCGCGTTCTGCAAACTAGTGGTCCCCGCTGCCTGGGTCCAACGAAGGGCACAGCTACTTATGCCCGTAACAGGAATGGCTCCGACAACTATAAATTGACCGGTCATGGCGGAAGCGTGTCAGGCCGCATAAGTGTACCGGAAAGCTCGGCCACAAACCTTCATATCATCTTGTTCATCTAACTTTCTGTCAAGTAGTTGTCTAATACCTCCGCGCTCCACTTCCGCGGCGCGTCTGTGTCTATCAACCTTGCATCTTCTTTATCGTCGCATTTATCATCGATATTGATTTTCATAAGATTTTCAAGGGCAGACGTGCGCGGACGTAGAGCCATACTAATGCCCTCCTGTTCTAATAGGCTTTCGGACAAATTAGAGCAGACGTTAGTATCGAGGTGCACTACTTCGTACCATCTGCACGGGCTTGCGTCCGTGTAGATAACAAACTGAAAGCTGACTAGGTCCAGTAGCTAGCGGGCTACCTATGCCTTCAGAGTTGTGTTGACTCAGGCAGTGCGCACAGCAACCGCATTGTCACCCAATGCGCTAGCAAACTTGAGGAGCAGGATGTACATTCTGTTTTTGATGAAGCACGAGACAGGCCGGTAGCTTTTTGAGGGCCCTTGCTGTACTTTGCTAGTAACCACGTGGAGATCTATGTTGAACTAAGTGCGCAGGCGGCAGTTCATATACTCCTCGACGGTTTTTTTTTCTTTTCTTTTCTTTTTTCTTTTGTTTTCTTTTTGTCCTGGTTGAGCTTCTCCCAAGCGACTTTGTTATAGCACCTGCCAGCAAGTTCGTACACGAGGTTTGCTACGTACTTTTATCTCAATCAGTAACCTCACTATTGAAAATCTGAGGCATGGCCTTGGTGGCACTGTGAACTGTAAAGACTATTTCACGTTCATGGGCGTACGCAGGGACCGAACCTGGGACAAAGTCATTTCTCCAAGAAAACGAAAGAGTAGGTATTTCCAGCCGCAACCAGATAGAAGTGGGAGCGCCTGATTGGACCACAACTGGGTTTCTACAAGCAGTCAAACTATGATATCACAGGAAAAGGTGGTAGTTTGACTATCATAGTAGTATAGGGCGGGCTCAACGTCGGTATCAATGACTTTGGTGCTCTCCACCAGCCCTTCAGCGCGGACAAGCATCCCAAAAAGCGGACCTCGGTGGAAATGGCCAATGAGGGTTAGCGAGTTTTGGCTGTAGTGTCAGACCGCAGTGAGGAGAGGGTCACTTCGCTGGAAAGCTTCTCGACCCACCCCATAACCTGTTGGTAACCCTTGTCAGTTCAGCTCCTGCGGTCGTCTTACAGGTTGCCCACAATGTTGCTAGGCAGAGCACGTAGACCTCGAGCAAACGCTTTGATTACCTGAACTAAGAAGCCGTCGACTACTTCGTTGCGGCACATCAGACAGCCTGGTTCGATATTGTGAGCGTGGTACAGCTCGCGGACAGGGATATCGGGCTATCCGTCTTGAGCATCAGCAGCAACAAGGTGAAAGAATTCGACAATGTCGTCGACAGAATCTACAAGTATAACCATCTCTCTAGTGTTGCTGGTATAAGGATCGCCTGTTGCTGAGATGATCGTTAGTCTTTGGCGATTTAGACTCTATCAGAACAGGATAGCGGGCGAAAGCCGCTCAAAAGTCGTGACGTACTTGTTCACAAAACGAATGTGGCTGTTACGGAGAAGGAGCGCAAAGGGTATTAACGTGTGTGTTGCTCAGAACTAACTCGAACCTGCAAACCATGTTGCCGTGAATGTGCATAACAATACTAGGCTGACACAACTTGCGCAGCCAAACATTGTCATCAGAACAAACCGTTTCCAAAGGTTCGCTGACCAGACCGGCAAGCTTCCACAGACCTTCATACGTAAGAAAAGAGTTGACTGTGAGACGGCGCTTTTCAAGAGCTTCTAACTAACGAATGTGAAACGCACTGAACTAGTTTTGTCAGCACGGGTATAATTGCAATATGACCCTTCTCAACTACGTTTTGTTATATTTATTGTCTATACTGAGTGGATGGTTTTTGTCAATGATTATACAGTCCAAGAGTCATTTTGTAAACAAAATATTACATAGATAAATTTTGCCCATGACTAAAGATTATATTTTAATATAATTATAACTTGTATATAAACATGTTTACTTCGATCTGAGTTCAGGACATTGGTTTTCTCCTTTGACATTCCTAGTCGACCTGATATTTGTCATGTTCTTTATTAAAATGTAAGTAAAAGATCTGACCTTGTTTACATCTCAGAATGTTCTAGAAATGAACGTTTGACCCTCATCCCGGTCCTCTAATTGTATCTTAGTTTAAATATTAAGGTTATTTACATCAGAATCATTGAAATTATCCATTAATATCATAACATCTGTAGTGAAACCAGTCTCGTAGTTGTGTTCAATTATAATTTGAGGGGATTTATTTATTTTAAATTATTCAATGGAGTTACAAAGTGCTCATTAATACTCTCGGACTAAATCACTATTTTCAGATTATTCTGAATCCCTTCCAGGATATTCTGGAGTATATTATTGTGATACATCGAGATTGTTAGCACATCGAGCAATTCCAAGCTATTGACACTTCACACATTCACGACTGAATTCATTCGATACGCCACTGGAATTCATTTGGATCACTCGATACTTTTGGACTTGTGTTAGAACATTTAGGACTATTTGGGATTTAATTCGCAATACTGTAATTTTTAAATTTTCACTTTGTATTATAGCAAAAAATAATTATTTGTTTGAATATTATTAAACTTGTTGGTTTCCCTTTTTCTGTTACTTAATTTATTACCATCGAGACGTAAGAGTTTACATGGGGTTTAGTGGGAATGTGAGGGGTTTTTTTATACCTTCTTCTATATCTTACATCTAGATTTTTCAAATATTTCACCGATATTTTACTTGTTATCAACAATTTTAAGGTGCAAAATATTTTGTCAGTATTACTGACCTCGTAAAAAACTACCGTCAGGTATTTGTCAATTCACGAGTATACGTGTACCTTAAGTACCAACAAACAGTTTTCTGCTGCAGCCAGGGTAAAGGATGTATCGGCTTACCTCTGCAGCTACTTGCTTTCAAAGCAGCCAGGGTAAAGGATGTACTCTCACCTTTGCAGCCACTTCCTATCGAAATAAAACTCCATTACCATCAACATATATATATTTTCAAACTCGTCAGATGATGGAGAAACCGAATCAATAAAAACATTGACACGGCAAATCTAATCTATATGATTGCCCCATTTAGAGTCACGCAAATCCCGCCCGAACAAGTGGAAATCCCCAAAACCTGCGATTTTCAACCATAACTTATGCTGAACAAAATCAGAAAGATTTAATATATAAAGCGATCATAATTGCTCCCCAGATATTATTTTAATGAAGACGAAAGTGAACCATAAATGGACCAATTTCCCACAAAATTGCTATGAACATTTCGGTAAACACATTAAAACAGAGCAAGCGGAACACAGGCAACTGCTCATGAACATTGTTTGTCAAAAACCTAACCTCAAATATTTCTGCAACATATTATACACCCTCCTGTTTGTTTGTACTCCTCTACCGATTTTAAAAACAAAAAGCATTAAGGATATTAAAAACAAAACCGCACAAAACGTGCTCATTTCATTCCTCAATTTAAAATTTGAAACCTGGTTGTAGCCACGGGATTCCTGACACTGTCAACTGTTGGAGCTTCAACCGAAACGGAAGCTTTCGACGTCAATAAGCTAACAAATTGTTCACTGTCCTTTTCTGGTTCATAGGATAGTCCATTTCATTAAAAACTGTGTTGTCTGCGTCTAATATTTAAAATATCTAGTTTTAATATTTCTGAAACAAACTGAACAATTATAAAGAAGGAACTCTTGTATAAAGGTATTCAAACAAATGTAACTCGAAAATGTACAGAATTATTGAGATTATTAAAGACGGTTGTTGTAAATATAAACTAACCCACGTAAATATGGCGACGGTATTATTAACGAAACTCCAGTCTGATTCGAAACAACAATAAGTTGACAGTGTTTGAGACCCCCTGGCGATAAACAGCTTTGAAAATATAAATTGACGAAATAAATGACGAAGTTTTGCGCATTTTTATATAGTTGGTGCAATTTATTTTTAAGTGGGGGGGGGGGTAGAGGCGGGTACAAACAAACGGGAACGGTGTACCAATACTATAGAATCATTTCCTTGTGCATGCAACATCAAATAGTGCATTCTTTGAAGCACTGTAAATGGTGAGGAAGAAACATGGTAAATTAAAGATTTACCATGTAGTCAATCAAAAGAAGCTATTTAATGCTACCTTAAATTACGGATCGGAGATAGACTTAAATCATGCCACCATAATGACTATGTTAAGTAAGCATCTTCTGCTATTTTAACTTCTAGTACCCTCATTTTTCCTGATGTCAGTATTTTTATTCATTGAAGACCTCTAGCTGCATGCGTTATACTATTGTCTGGTCTTTTAATCAGCTGTAATAACCGACATTATGCGTCTTTTTAAACAATAGAATATTCATATTCCATATTTAAAGTATGTGTTACACACACACACACACACACACACACACACACACACACACACATACACACACACACACACACGCGTGTGTGTGTGTGTGTGTGTGTGTGTGTGTGTGTGTGTGTGTGTGTGTGTGTGTGTGTGTTGTATTTAAATTTGAAATTGTACTAGTAGTAAGGAATAAGGACGTTTCTGGCTCAGAAACCCTAAAAAAAAAACAACATCCAAACATATACAACGATGTCTTTTTTTGCCACCCCCACCCACCGGGACAACCATGTCAGGATATACCTAACACGAAAGTTGTATCAGGAATGACAGATTTGTAACTGTTGTATGAAATGTATTTGCTTGGACGTTTTTTTTAGGGTTACTGATCCAGAAACCCTCCTTATACATTACTACTGATCTGATTATATTTTGCTTGATATTTGTAAAATTTATTGCTAGATTATTTTAAAAAATTTTGCTTGATATTTGTAAAGTTTATCGTACGATAAAATTTACACTTGATGGTTAGATGACCAATCTTTACTGATCGATGTACTACTGTTTTAGATAAAATTTACACTTGTTTGTTAGATGACCAATCTTTACTGATTGATATTCTTATGTTTGGACAAATTTACATTAACCTGTCAATATTAGCTTGACTACCACTTATACATTCTACTTAATATGTTTTCATACTTACAAATTATTATTGGGAGAATATCTGTTAACATACTGTTAATAACACGAAACTCGCTTATTAAATCATCCATATCGTATTTTACACCGCGTAAACATGATCGTATTTGATAAAGCAACTTTTTATAAATCACACTTGCTTGTTTTACAAGCATTTTTTGTCTCAAATCGCGGCTCAATGTTTTTTTACACGCGGTTGATAAACTTACACCAACTCCAGATATTATCAACAAAAACAGATTTAATGACGCTCCGCTTGAAACTATACCAGATCCTGTCATTAGCAGTCGTAAATATATTACCCGAAGTATTCTGTTGTAATACTTGTAACATTTTTTCACACACCAAAGTTTTTTGTGATAAAACTTGTAATACTGCATTAGTGCGTCAAGTTTGATTTCGCAATATCTTCCGAGACATGACTGAATACCGCATTAGTGCGTCAAGTTTGATTTCGGAATATCTTCCGAGACATGACTGAAATCGATTATTTGTTTTTTCATTTATTTTTTTATATTACAGTAAAATCCGTCAACTATACTGAAATTTTTATACCACAGTAAAAGTTTTAGTACCAACAACTAAATCAAGAAACTCAGGAAACTTATCATTGGCAGGATCAGCCACAAAATTTCCATACTTGTCATAAACATCCGACGAAGTCTCTTTATATTTTTAATCGGTTAATACTTCATTTTTTCTTTAACCAGCTGTATGAATTAAATTTGCTAAACGATTTTACTTCACATGCATACAATTGTTTCATTTAAAAAACAGTTGTATTCGCTTTCTGTTTCAGAGATAAACCCAATTACTGAAGCGATTTCATTCAACGTAAAATTTTTAAGAACAAAATGTTGTCTGATAATTGCGTACGCGGATGTAAAATTTGACAGCATTGATCGCCGGTGCTCGTTTTTATTCGGTATAATATGTGCAACAGAACTAACATTTTTCCCAGTAGTTTCTCAACTTCTGTGTAATAGTTTTGTATTGACAATTGTCTAGAGCGTTGGAGTGATGGCAGTGGAACATAATCCGCTACACTGATGTCGTAGTAAGAATCAAATCTTACTCGCAAACTTGCTGATTCGACTTCGTTGAAAAATGCTTCTCCCTCATC
Source organism: Megalonaias nervosa (assembly GCA_016617855.1). NCBI lineage: Eukaryota > Metazoa > Mollusca > Bivalvia > Unionida > Unionidae > Megalonaias > Megalonaias nervosa. The sequence continues at coordinate 48,530 of JAECUM010093062.1, forward strand.
CTCATCGTAATCGTCAACTTCCGCGTTAAGGTCTTCGATTATCTTCAGCGATTTACTGATAATAATGGGATCAAATTCAAGATTATCACGTAGCATTGGTATAATCGCGTTCGAGTACGCTTTGATCATCAACGTTGCATTTGCCAACAATTTTATTCAGTGTTTGTTTATCATGGTAATACATGCCGAGTTTTTGAAATATTTAACGTTTTGTTTTTGTTCAATGTTTTTCTTTTTGATTCTGCCAATTTGTTTAGACAACTATGATTATTATTTATTCGAGCTTCTTCTGGCTTTCTTCCACCATGCGCTCGTGCTTTTATCAGAGCTGATTGATTTCTTGTATCTATATTTTCCTTGTTAAGCTCAAGCAATATTTTTAGCAAACTTTCAACTTGTTCTTGTTCTTCGCTGCAATCATCAGGATGACAGTATTTGCTTTTTATATCAAAATTTTGTATTGCGTCTTTCAGTTGTGGTCCTCGCATGTGCATAACACGAACAAAATTATAGTTGCTTTCTGGCAACGGTCTTGCTGGATTGTCTACCAGACCAATGTGTAGATTTTTTTTCATGTTGATTTTGTTTAGCGCTAGTGATTTATTGCTAACATCCACTGTAGAAACATCTCTGTTGGAGTTAAAAATATTATCGTACAATTCTTTTGCAACGGTTATAATTGCTTGCTCTGTCATTATTCTACAATATCTGATTAAATTTGATCACAATGATGTAATCGTTATGATCATCAACCGTAAAAACCTGAAATGCTGTCAATCCTGGAAACGGACCTTCTGCAGCTACAACGTAAACACGAAACTACTACTGATATTTTTCAAAGACTACATTAACTACAATGTTAGCAGTTGGTATTTGAAAGTACTGAGCTGATGAAATATGTTTTTGCTGTGCTATACAAAGTTATCCAGTTTATATAATATTTTGACCCTTCCAAACGCCAATTATAAATTTGCCCAACAGTAGGCTTTAGTCGACCTCGCAAATGAAATTGCCAAATTGTAACTACAACAGGACATTTGATTTTTAACCAAAAGTTTGATGTTTCTCCGTTTGTTGTCCATTCTTTGCCACCTACAATGACAAAACTAAAAAGGAAAGCATGATTTGGATTATTGCAACAAACCCAGCTCTGTTATCAGTTGCCTCAAAAAGCCTTGGAATATATCCGACATTGTTTTTAGTTCGTTTCACGCCGCCACCAAAAACAGAATCAACGTAAGTTTTGTTGGTTAGATCAGTAGGATTAACCGGAATAAACGTTGACGTTATTTTGTTGGCGCCCATATTCAGCGTGCCCGATATAGTGTCGCCGTTTAACTTTAAGAAATTGCTTTTGACAAACCTAACGTTTGTTAGCCAATCATCGTTGGCCAATGTTGTGTTGTCAAGTAGCGTATTGTACATTAACTTACCGCCCATATCAATCGAACCTGTCATTGATCCGCCAGCTAGTATTAAATACGAAGTATGCGCGTCTTTTACCGGAGCATAACTCACTGCGTCTTTGTCATCAGCCGGAGGTGAATTTCTTGAAAGTCCAGTTTGCGTTGTTCGACAAAGTTAAATTTCCAGTCATTATATCTCTGGTTTTCTTTACCGCAGATTTTACTTGAATGTAACTTGTTGCTTGACTCATTTTAAGATTTGTTGAAGTGAACTCTTGTTCGAGTCCAATAATCTTTTTACCAGACATATTAATGTTTCCGGTAACAATACTGCCTGTTTTATCCAGTTTCATGTCGTTGACGTATTTTAAATGAAGCCAGCTTAGTGCTTGAGTTTGACTTAAATTCGCTGGTGAATATGCGGTTTCCAAGTTTATAAAAAAATTTACCTGACATTGACAAATCGCCAGTCACTGTTCCACCAGTTTTATCAAGCTTGTTATTGTCAACGGATTTTAGTTGAGCATAACTTACCGCTTGTGTGGTATCTACATTATTGGTGGGTATATTGTCTCAAGTCCTAACACACACTGATTTGACATTGACAAATTGCCGGTCATTGTATCGCCGGATTTTTTTAGATACCCTGATAGATCAACTTTACCGTTTGTTATCACAGTATCAGAATATACCGAGCCGGTTAATGTTGTTCCAAATTTCGTGTAATAGCTCATTGTTTATTCTTTAACGCAGCACAAATTTGTGTGGCGGTAAATATAACAATGTTAATATTGAATTTTGATACCGAACGATTAGTCAAGCACAAACACAACAACGAACCGCCCGATTGCCATTATCTTATCATTGGTCGAACAGGATCTGGCAAAACAAACTTGCTAATGAACCTCCTGCTCAACGGCAACTCTATCTACGATCGGATGTATATTTACACAATTAATCCGCAACAAGACAAATACGAATTACTTTACGATTACAACGACACATTGCGCGATGAGTTTGGTAGAGGTGAAGATATATTTTTGATCAAACAACCGGAAGATATTATTCCGATCGCCGAGCTCGATTCAACCGAACCAAAAAATAGTTGTATTTGATGATATTCAGCTAAACAACGCTGAGATGAATAAAATAAGATCTTATTTTTAATTGTCGCGAAACAAAAAATGTAATGTGGTTTATCTTGCAAAGGGATTTTATAACGTTGAGAGATTTATGCGAAGAAATACGGGATGTTTTATACTATTTCCCGGACTTGACAATGTTGACGTGCGAAATATCGCAAACGAGCAATGCGGTGACGTAATCAAAGATAAATTTATTCAGCTTTATCATGAGGCGACTAAAGACAAGTACCACTTTCTTTTGTTTGATAGACTTACACAAAATCCCGCAAAAATGTTTCGTTGCATTGAAAGATTTCTGTGACTGACGTTCTTCGAACATTTACAAATTTTATCAGACGTAATTAATAAAAAATGGACAAACAAAAAATTTATTTACTAAAGAAATTTGCTGCGAAAAGAGCGGCGTTTAAGAAAAAAGTACAGGAAGAACGTCAAGGACAACTTGCTGCGGCAGAAGGTACTGGCAAACTTCTTAAGCCGGTTACTGAAGCTGTATTAGGAAAACAACCAGATTCTACAACGTTATCCGCAGACGAATTTAAAAAATTACAAGAGAAAGGTTTACTAGGCATACTTAGTGAGCAACAGCAAGCTGAGAAATTAAAAACTATTAAAAAGCTTGCTGAAAATAATGTTGATCCTGTTGTACGGCAAACAGAAAAAAACAAGCCTGATTAATGATCCAGTTGCTTATCAAGAAAAAATATTAAAAGCAATAAACGATCCTGATGAATTACGAAGATTAATTTCTGAAATATCCAAGCGACAAAAAGAAGCTGCTGCTGAACAAGCTAGTTTAGCAGACCTCATGATTAAACAAATGGATATTAAGGATCAGATAAAATTTTACAGAAAAAACACCAGGGGAGAAATATTGGATTCTGAATACAACAGATTCATCAAGAAGAATCTTGTAAATCAAAAATTGTATGACCTTATTTAGATTCTCACATGGAGTCATGAGGATTACGAAAAAATGATAAATATTGTAAATAAAAAATATAATGATTTCCTGGCGGCTGATGAGGCGATAAAAAAAAGCTAAAACAGAAACTGAATTATTGTTTAATTATGATGTAATGAGAGAATGTGTTATTGCCGGTGTAATATACATGACATCAAAACAATACAGAGAAAGAAAAAAAGATTATTCAAAAGGCTATACTTTTAAGACATTATTTAATAAGCATGATCGGGATAGAGATAAAAATATACCAAGAGAAACAACTGGATCCAGTGTCAGAGTGTTTACATCAACAGTAGAGACAATGAAATAGTGAATATACTTGGTCATCTTAGAGCGAACGGTATGCTAACATCTTCTAAATAAGAAATTTTACATGCCGATATCATACCGTAAACTTTTGTATCACAAAGATAAATAAAGAATTATATCATCAACGCTATTACTCGACTCATCACAAACAGAAAAAATAGCGCAAACTTCTCTGTAAATTACAATCCGCCAATACAATTTGATCGTAATCAACAATACGAAATGGGATTAATTTCTGCTACTACGTGGCATGCAATGGCAAATGTAAAACCCGGAATGAATGACGGCTTTACGTTTAATCCAGTTGCATGGAAGTCGTTTAAGATACCACAAAGAGCTTATAGCGTAACTGACCTTAATAAGACAATAAAAGAGCTACTTAGCAAGAACTCAACTGTAGCATCCATCGCAGACATTTTGAGTTGACTCCGAATTATAACATGCTACGTGCCAGAATCACGTTAAAAAAACAATCTGTTAATCAATTTTTCACCAGTAACTTGCATTGCTTCATTGTTAGACTTTAATAATCAACAATACGGCTCTGTTGTAGAAAAAAAATATCCTACGATGGAGAAGTTCCGGTAAATATAACGCAAGTAAACACAATTTTGATAAATTGCTCTATTGCATCAGGATCGTATTCGGCTCGTGGAAGCCAAGGACAAACGAACTATAGCTTTTCTCCAGACGTTCCACCAGGATCGTTAATAAGTTACTCCTCGTCAAATAATATATTATCCTCTTAATCTTGAGACTCAAATATCAAGTATCACAATGCAAATGATAGATCAATCCGGACGGCAACTGGATCTTAACAACGAAATTATTACGTATTACTTGCACATACGTACTGTCGAACAAATCGTTAGATAAAATCGTTCGATCAAATTTTGTTAGACAATATTGATAAATAATGAAGAAAAGAAAAATTTATCGAAGTAAAACTGTTGGAGGGTTTTTAGGAAATATATTTTCTAAGATTGTTGAAAATGTACCAGGAATCACACATAAAGTAGCATCAATCGCAACTGAAGCATCAAAAGCTTCGCAACAGGAGCTGCATCTACGGCAGGTACAGCTGTCGGACAAAAAAAAACCAAAAACCACGCTGATAAAATTAAACCGAAGCCATCAGCACAAGACATCGCACAAATAATTTCAACTATAGCACCAACGACAGATACAAAACAATCGATGATGGCCACAACTAAAAAAAACTCCTGTCTACACGCGGTGAACAAATCATACGAAACTTAGTAAATCCCAAGATACTGCAGCTTTCTAGTAACTTTGTGTGAGATTAATGAATAAAAGATGTCAGTTAAAAATTATTTTGATCTTACCGAAGAATTTGACACAGACGACGTCGCAACTGAATTTGAATACGTCGAATACCTAGATGAAAACTCAAACGAACCAAACAAGCCCGGAGTTAGAACTTTTAATACACGAGACAAAGATGTGTTTCTTCTTCCACATAAAGCAGTACATGAAGTACGTGGACAAGTGTTAAACTCAGCTGGTGGTGATAATGCAGCTGATACAGAAATTGCACTTGTAAATAACGGATTGAGCTTGTTTAGAAGCGCCAGATACCAGTTGGCTAATCAGACCGTAGAAGACATTTCTATGAATTTGCCCGTTGCAAGTATAATTCTTAACACCGTCTAGTTTAGCGATGATTATTCGAGATCGGTGGCCACAAACATGATGTGGTTCAAGTACACTGCACTTGGAACTGCTAATGCATCCGAATTCCGTACTGGTGATGGTGCTGCTGGAGTGAATAATAATAATCTTATTTCAAATCTCGATAAGATTAGCCGCTACAAACCTGAGACAACAACGATATAACGAAGGTTACGCTAAACGAAATGCGTTTGCTGCAGAATCTCGTCAAATAACAATGATGTTGCCGCTGAGCACAATATTTGGATTTTGCCGCGATCACAACAAAGTTTTTCGTGGATTAAAGCATAAACTTATTCTTGATCGAGCAGAACAAATCATATTGTTTGATGCGAGTTGGTAGAGCCGACGCACAATTTGTAATTTCTAGACTCGAGCTCTGGATGCCACGAGTTATTCCATCGATAAGTAAGTCGATAGAACAAGAGTCAATGTTCACCGCATACACGAAAAAGATATATTTCCCGCAAAACAAAATGTACCAGACGGCAGTTTAAAAACAACCGACTACATACGGAGTATTACAACTGCACCAAGTGAACAATTACCAAGATATTTGTTTGTTGTATTTCAATAGCAAGAACGGCGAGGAAGTCAACTGCAAAACAAAGCCGTACTTGATAATGCTAACGTTAGGCGAACATTCTCCAGAATTCGAAACAATATCCCGAACGAGCAATCGAATGCAACTTTAGCGCAGACGCTAACAGAAACGTATCACAACCGTATATGTATCTGATGGAAGCAATGCAAAAATACCAAGACCACGATAGCGGATCTCAAATTTCTATCGAAGAATTCAGAACATTGTATCCAATCTTATACTTTGAGGTGTCAAAGCATTCCGAACTAGCTATTGGATGAACCGCTGATACTGAGGTTACTTGGACGCTTGGTGCGGCTCCAGCTGCCCCACATAACGTTTATGCGCTAGTTGTCAGTGACAGTTTCTTGACAATTGACGCAACTAAAGGCAGAATAACTGTCCAAATGTGATGTTTAAAAATAGTTCAAGTATTGTCAAAAGTATTGCTTGAGAAAAACAGGCAAGTATTGTAAAAAAAAAATAATGCTTGAGAAAAATATGTAAAAAAATTGTCTGGCAACCAAGTATAAACAAAAATGACAACTAAATATACTACAAAAAAATATATTTGACGCAAGGACAAATTAAGAAACTTTCGACAGCTGTTGCCAAACGACGCGCGGTTTCCTTAAAAATTAATCCGATCTCCACAACCGGTATGTTAGCACAGCAACAAATCAATAAACTCGAGGTAAACCTTTTGTCCTTAATTTATCAGTGGCCAAGTAACTGTTACAGCCAACAACTATGCGGTCGTTGGTGGATTTCTTGGACCAGCATTTGACACGTTAGCAAAAACAATATTGCTAAAACTTTTGCCTGTGCTCGGAACACTAGGAATATCAGCTGCATCTGGGGCAATATCAGGAGCAACTAAAAAGGTGGTTTCCTGTGATGGTATCAAAAAAATTGCGTAGTACATTTTGTCTAACAGATATCAATAAACAATGCCAACCATAAAAAAGACAACCAAACCAAGAAAGTCGTCAACGAAAAAAAAACAAAAACACAATCTCGCAAAACCAGGTTCAACCGCAGCGCGGTCGAGGCCGGATTTATTGATCCTCTTTTAGCAGGGATAGCCGGCAGTTTCCTTCCGAATCTGCTATGGATCGGCAGGGGAGTCAATGGTCGCGGTCTGATGTTGCCGGGCACCAGACGCTAAACACACCAGCATTAAGCATCTTTGAAAAATTTGATAAACTAAAATCAGTTAAAAGTTTACATAGAGTATACTCCAAAGACGAATTATCCAAAGCACCAGTAGGTGGATCGTGTGTAATATACAAGATCTCAATGACGGATCAGGTACTTATTAGGTAGCTGTTTACAGTGATAATTATTTTGATTCATTTGGACTTCCGCCATGTGATGCCATTAAGAAATATATCAGAAAAAAAAAATATTAAAAAATAAATTATTCTTCTAACCAAATGCAACCAGTAGGAACTTCTGCTTGTGGTTATTATTGTTATGTTTGTGCGGCAGATGGCATCGTGGAGTTCTTCGAATTCTAAGCCAGATTTTCTCAGATTTATTCTGCAGTTTGATAAACACCCAAGTGCAGACAATGACGCAATAGCATTAAATTGTGTGTGACAATCGAATATAAAAATGACAACATATTGTCTCCAATGTAAAACTAAAACGTCCAACATAGACGAGCGAACAAAAAAGCCAAAAAACAATAGAATGATGTTAAAAAGCATTTGTGCCATTTGCGGCAGAATTAAAAGTATGTTCTTGAAACAAACAGTCGTTGGCGAAGGCGTTGATAACGATAAACTTATTATGGTTAATGATTAAAACAAAGTTCGAAAAACTTCACAAAATAAATATTAGGAATTCCTCCGAATTTTACTGATTTTCTCATTTGAGTTCAAAGAACTCCAAGTGTAAAAAAAAACTCTATAGAAAAATATAAAACTGAAAAGTGCGACATGTAATTGTGAATGTGATCGAGATCTAGTTCTTCAACAAAATAAAATTGTTACGTATTGCCAGTCCTGCAATCGCAGAGAAGTAATCGGCAGCGGCATTGACATCCACGAACTTATTGGTAAATTACCCAAACCCCGCGGCGGTTGGACATTGCCCGGTCAAAAATATACCGGGCCGTATAATCCGCTAGATAAACTAGACGAAAACGACAATCCACTGCCTGGACAAAAGCCTTACAATCAAGTTGATGCAATAGCAATGCGTCATGATATATGTTATCGTGATAATGAACAAGACAAACCTGGTTGTGATAAAATAATGTTAAACGAATTACATAACATGAAACCAACAGGCGGCCGGTTTCACAGGCTACGAGAACGTATTGACCAAAAACTAGTGGAAGGATTAATTGGAACAGAGTATAAACTCGTGCTTCGAAAGCCTCGCATTGGATTATACGATGACCTTGCAACTGAATTACACCGACCTAAAAAAAAAAATGTTTCCGCGACGTAATGTTGTCACGAATGCCGTTCACGATATCTGGGCGATAGATCTGGTAGATGTCAAATCTTGCTCAGTTTAAGGATAATAAGAAATATTTGTCTAATGTTATTGATGTTTTTAGCAAATACGCGTTCAGTATAAATGTTGCCGATAAAACAGGAACATTGATAACTAATGCCTTAAAATAAATTATCGTTAGCACGGAAAGGCGACCAAATAAAATATGGACTGACCACGGCGCAGAGTTCTTCAATAAAAAATTGGAATATCTTCTGTCACAAGACAATATCAAAAAATATGTTACAGGTAATGAGGGAAAGAGCGTCATCGTAGAACGATTTAATCGTACACTAAACGAAAACATCCATAAATACTTGACAATGAAAAACACAAACATATATTGATGATTTGCAAAAGATAGTATCTGATTACAACAGCACGAAACACAAAGCGATAAAAATGTCATCAAATGACGCAATTAAAAATCGGATACTGGCAAACTAATATATGTACCAAAGACATAAATTTAAGATCAGCGACAAAGTCTGAATTTCTCTGACAAATAAAAGTATTTGAAAAAGGTTTTACTCCAAACTGGACAGAAGAAGTATTTGTCGTTGATAAAGTTTTAATGACAATTCCTGTAACGTACGCGCTAAAAGATTTATTAGATAAACCATTAATTGGTATTTTTTACGAACAAGAACTGCAGATGACAGATCAAGATGTATTATCGAACAAGTAATCAGAAAGCGTCGCAAGAAGTCTTGTCAAGTGGAGCGGTTAAGGCGATAAATTTAATAGTTGGGTGCCAACCAGCAGTATTAAAATGTAATATTTTTATAAATTTCTTCGTATCGTGCAAGGACAGACTTGCATTTTACTGGCTTGCAAAGAGATATCAAATATAATTTTCTTTCTTTTGCGATAGCTCCGCTATTGCACATCAAGTTGAAGATCTTGACAAATATAAAATCGAATTTTATATTTTTTTGCTGACCTGGTATCTTGACGTTCATGAAAGGTCATATTAATTGCCAGAATAATTGATTCTCCGCAACCGTAAAATGAACTTTTATTATTTTTTGGGCAATGTGATATTTTACATTATATCTGCCAGTTGTTGATCTTCCGTAAGATTTTTTTTTTTATCAACGACGGTGTTTGTATCACTGTAATCGTCCTCGTCACTCAAAGTTTTTTCAATAATTGGTTCTGCCTTTGGCCATGACGGAGCATCTAGGGACGATTTCTTTTCAACAACTTCATTTGGTGTGTTGTAAATATGCGCAAGTCTTTCAGTCAGATTCATATTATCTTTAACTTTTTTCTAATAATTGGAAATAAGACGGACGGAATAAGATATCATGAAAAAGTAACAATAATTAATCGTAGTGAGCTTGAAGAAGCGGTAAGAAAATGTTTCCTTGGATCAGGACAAGATTATGTTTCTGTTAATCTTGTTTTAGTAATAGCGGCTCCGACAACGTTCTACTTACCGAAGCAGAAAAAACAAAGCAACTGAAAAATGGTAAGGCCACTCTAATGTTGTGGTGTCACAATTGTATTAGTCGAGAAGAACAAAAATCTTACAAAAGATATAACTATTGTATCGAAAGATAATTCTAGTATTGTATCTCTTTGAAAATGCTGATCTTGTTATGCCACCTGCAGAAAGCTTGATTGACATTGGTAAGATTTCAAAATATCGAGAAGCAGAATTTATTGAAGGAAATTTATTTTCTTCATCTGTTTCAAAATTAAATGAAATAATAGATTTTGCTGAAAATCTAAAATTGGAAACACCTTTATCTTTTTTTAACATTTTCTTGTTGGGTAACTAGCTCAGGATTTTCCAATCGATTATCCGTCTTAATGCCGTTAATATGATTAATCACAAGCCCTGGCGGAATTATTCCGTTAAAAACCTCGAAAATGATTCTGTGAGAATCACTAAAATAGCCACATGTATTTTTACCCCTAACACGAACTTGCAAATATCCGCTGTTAGAAATTTTACCTAATGGTTTCTTTGTCTTAATATGTCTGTTTATTCCTTTATCATCTGCCTCATACAAATCAAATATTGGATGAGATCGATATTCGTCTTGTAAAGCCAAATTTGCAATATTATCGTCGGTAACGGCAACGTAAACTCTGTAAACTCGTTTTCCTTCTGGTATATCTCCAGAGAACAGCGAATAAATGAAATCTTTCCTGAACATTTCTGTTCGAGTGGTATCATTTTCTGATTTTACACTAATCTTATAACCCGTCGGAGTTGCCTTACCAAACAGAACTTTGCTTTTGATATTAATCACTGAGCGTAGCATGTTTCACGCGTACATATTTTATTTCGGGTGAACGTAGTAGTACTCCATCTCGTTTGCGCTTGCCATCATAATTTCTGCCATTGTTCTATTAACAAGCTATTTGTTTAATTATACGTATTTTGACAATTCAATTGAATATTTGAAACACACTACAAAAGAGGATGTTAAAGTTGCGTGATATTGCGAAAAAGAGCCTAACTGAAGCACCCACAAAAATTGCTACTGCTTTTGCTGGATTTGATAATAGTTATCGATTTGATAACCGAAGCGTGCTAGCAAATGTTACCTCAACAAATTTGTTTCATTTACTGCAACCAACTATAAATCATGAACTTAATCGGCACAAGTGTTTGAAGGTACTAGTACAATATCATGTGATACTGTCAAAATTACACGTTAATGAGGAGTCTAATGATGAGGAAATCGCTGATCCGTACATTAGTAGAACATCCAAGCGAGTTTTACTCGGAACTAATCTTGCCTTGCTCGCCGACAAGATTCATCACGAAATAAACAACAACAAAATAGAATAATATACCGCATTTGGTTCAGACTGGAAATTTGAGATAATATCGCAGAAAATAAAAAATAATAAGTGTTGTATTAACGTTAAAAACTCTGATAACAAATGTTTCCAGTGGGCCAGTCTTTCGGCGTTGTTTCCAGCAGGAAAAAAATGCGGATCATGTTGACAAATACGTCAATCGTATTTATTTTTCCTCGATAGATTTTCCCGGTGCAGAAAATTAAATACCAAAATTTGAGTTGCAAAACAATATTTCTCTTAATGTATTTGGTCTTGATGAGCACGACCAGGTATATCCACGATATATTTCTGCAAAAGCATTCCAAACAACAATAAATATGTTGTTTTATAAAAATCATTATGTTTGGATAAAAAAACTTTAATGGACTAGTCGGAAGACAATAGAGCAAACAAAAAACAAAAAAAACAAAAAAAAAAAAAAAATTTTTGTTATCGTTGTTTACACGGTTGTTCTGACGATGAAAAATTACAGCGACACTTGCAATATTGTTCGGATGTTCAACGAATAACAATGCCAACAGAAAACGAAAAAAATATTAAAATACAAAAATCACAAGCACAAAATGAAAGTTCGGTTTGTGATTTATGCTGACTTTGAATGCCTGTTGCAGCCGTACCTGGTGTAGAAAATAATCCTAACCAATCAAGTACAAGAAAAATTAAAAATCATGATCCATGTGAAGTTGCGTATAAAATGTATGTTGTGTTGATCCAAATTTATCTCGGCCGATTAAACTTTACAGTAAGTCTGATAAGGACTCGGGTCCTGATCCCGCTATTTGGTTGTTAAAAAATTTAATCGAAGATGTTAATGTTATTTTTAATCTGTTATAAAAAAAAAAAAAAAAAAGACTGTTCCAATGACAAAGCTAACGCCGGAGCAGGAAATTGACCTTGAGCAAGCAGAAAATTGCCATATTTGTGAATTTACGCTTTCCGAAAAAAGTTCGGGAGATCGTGTTCGCGATCATTGCCATTTGACTTGACAATACCATGGCCCAGCACATGACAAATGTAATCTGAACTTTCATGCACCTGATTTTATACCTGTTGTTCTTCACAATTTCAGAGGATACGACACCCATATTATCGAAGAAGCTTTTGGTGATCCAAAATCAAATAGCGTTTAAAACTTAATAACACAATCAAATGTATTCCGAATAATTTCGAAAAGGATATGTCGGTTACTTTAGGTAAGCTGCAGTTTATTGACAGCCTGCAGTTTATGGCGGCGTCGTTGGATGAGATTGTTAAGGGTTGTAGCGAATTATATAATCTACAAGATTGTTTCGGTGATAAAGCAAGTTTACTAACAAAAAAAAAAAGGAATATTTCCTTACAAGTATCTCGATGATTGGAGTAAATTTGACGAAACACAATTACATCACAAAAGTAAATTTTATTCGCAACTGAAAAATGAAAATATATCCGAATACAAATACGAGCAAGATATTTGGAATTTGTAAAACTTTTGGCGATTATCATGATTTGTTCTTGAAAACTGATGTTGTGTTGCCAGCAGATGTATCTGATGTATCTGAGAGTTTTCGAAAGGTCAGTTATAACAATTACGGATTAGATCCTAGTTGGTATTATTCTGCACCAGATTATCGTGGGACGCTCAGCTGAAGTTTAGAAAAGTCAAGCTGGAGTTACTAACTGACGTTGATATGTTTAATTTTATCGAAAAAGGAATCTGCGAAGGAATATCTATCACAAGAAAGCGAATAACAAGTATCTGCCTGACGTTAATCCAGAACAACCGTCGAAATATATTATTTACCTTTCGGAAATAATTTGTACGGTTATGCAATGTCAGAACCAATACCGTTTAGCGGTTTTCACTGGATCATTCCAGAACAATTTCTGCGAGAAACAGAAGAAAAAATATATCAGATTCTGTAAACTTTTTTGTTGTAGTCGATCTAGACTATCCGGTTTCGTTGTACGATTTACACTACGACTACCCATTTTGTGCAGAATCAATAATAATCGATTACAGTTTATCGCAAGAACAACTGTTGATGGAAGGTAATAAAAAAGCTCAATGGTTAGTAACTTAGTTCCAAATCTTCTTAACAAACGAAATTATGTTCACCATTACAAAAATTTGAAACAAGTAGTAGATGCTGGTTTGATTTTACGTAAAGTTCATGGTGTGTTAATATTCAATCAGTCACCGTGTGTGAGCGGTTATATTAACTCAAACACTAGTAGACAAGCAGTAGCAATAATAGATTTTGACAACAACTTCTTTAAGCTTATGAACAATTCTGTTTTTGGAAAGATCATGGAGAATATTATAAAGTGACCTAATATTGAAATTGTTAACGATATTAACCGCTGACAGAGGCTTGTGTCAGACGATGATTTTGTCATTATAAAAACCTTTAACGAAAATCTTGTTGCAATACAACGAAGGAAAACAAATTCGAAGTTGAATAAATCGATTTACGCTGGAGCTGCTGTACTTGATTTATGAAAGTGGCTGATGTATGATGTTCACTATAATTCTGCAAAAGTTTAATGGCCGTCAAGTAAATCATTGTTTACCCACAGTGACTCACTTGTTAATGACAATGTGATAATGTTTATCAGGAAATATACGATAACAGACAATTGTTTGATCTGTCGGATTATCCTCGCGATAGTGGATTTCAGGATAATTCAAATAAAAAAGTAATTGGTAAGTTCAAGACGAAACAAATTTTATTCCGATATCGGAGTTTAGTTGGATTACGTTCGAAAATGTACGCGGTTCGATTAGCTAATAACAAATTTAAAAAAGAAAAAGCGAAAGGTATACCGCGGGGATATGTTAAATGTCAGATGAATTTCGATGATTACAAATACGCACTTAATGGAAATGTTAGTTTTGTAAGAATAATGGCGATTAGAACAAATCATCCCAAACTTGCGACTTATGTTATTATTAAGCGTCGATTGAATAACTTTGCTGATAAACGATATTGTGATAACGGCATAGACACATTTGCGCATGGTCATTATAGAACAAGAAAGTTTGATATTCTTGATATTATCTTTTCCGATTAAGATATAAAATTTTGTCTAAAATATCAGATATAATGTTTGAAAAATTAACAGTGGCAGCTAGCAGTAGCAGGAAGATTAAAAATCTTATAATTGACGGTAAACAGTTAACAGCTAAAATTAACAATGAAACTTCCAAAATATGCTTTAGTAAGATTGACAAACTAAAACTTTCGCTTGTTAGATTTGATGGCAGCGAATATTTCAATTATCTCGGACAATTGCGGGAAGAACTATCGAAAAGAAAGGTTTAATAACTTCCATGATCCGATCAAACAAAAACACACAAAATAACAAACGATCTTGATCGGTCAAAAGTATTTTCTATTGGAAGCAAATATCTGCTTAATAAAATAGCGATGAAAGATTTATTTGAATGTCGCCGAAAAGTAAGTGGCAGAATCAAATATTGTCTTTACCATGACGACGATGAAATATTTCTGATATCTACCGTTGATACTTTGATGATAGGTGAAGAAGTAATCAAAAATGTACAAATATCAAGCAATAAATTTTACAAATATCAAGCAAATAATTTTGTAAATAATCTAGGAAAATTTTTTACAAATATCAAGCAAAAAATAATCCGATCAGTAGTAAGGTATGAGGAGGGTTTCTGGATCAGTAACCCTAAAAAAAACGTACAAACAAATACATTTCGTGCAACAGTCACAAATTTTTTCATCCTTAATACAACCTTCGTTTTAGATATATCCTAACATGGTTGTTTCGGGGGGGGGGGGCAAAAAAGACGTCGTTGTATTTGTTCGGATCTTTTTAGGGTTTCTGAGCCAGAAACCTCCCTAAACCTTACTACTGTACTATCCTTTATCTACTGTTGTATTTTCTTTTATCTAACGATGTACTGTCTTTTCAAATCTGCACTGTAATGTCTGCATGCGTACTGTTACATTCTAAATATGCACTATATGTGCATCTGTCTGCTGAATTATGAAATAATATTATGTCGGTCGAATATCTCGTACAACTAATATTTTATGCGTTTTACTCAGGCCACCCATATTAAACAAAATCTCTGTTATCTCGCATATCTAAAATAGCCTTGGACGGATACACACCGCAGCAACATGTAACCTATTAGCATCCTTGTTATCGAAACTGAACTGTGATACATTTTTGAAGTCATATCAAATTCATGTTATCGTTTTGTTTGATTGACGACTTGAAAAATCAAAACAAAAACAATGTGACTAAGGGGGGGGGGTAATTTTCCTGTATTAATTGCTAGAATAATTGATTCTCCGCAACCGTAAAATCAACGTTTGTTTTTAACTGAATAAAAACCGCAACCTAGCTTCTGTAATAAAATGCACATTAGCTAAGGCAAGCATTCATGCAAGATCTCTGGTCATTATATGTAAATCTATTTACATGTAAGCTCTCTGGTCATTATATATGTAAATCTATGTACATATAAGATCTCTGGTCATCGTTTGTAAATCTATGTATATGATTTGGTAAGTTCAGCTTGCGATAAGCTTTAACACGTGCTATCAGCGGGGAGTATTTCTGTAATGTTCAAGTAAGATCACAGTGATAACGGTTATTTGTACAAGAATAAGCCAGCCCACAACTTCGGGAAATCTTGATTAATTTCATTCAAGAACTGCGCATGTTGGAAAAAAATTATGTACGGCGACCTTTCATGTGCAGGATTGAGAAGTTAAACATATATTGTTAGCAGTTAAGTGTTTGTGGACAAGTCTTCAAATCGCGAGCACTTGCCGCGCTCTATTCATCAGGAACAAGATTACGAACAACAAGATAACGTACAAGAGGATTTTGAAGAAGAAGAAAACTTTACTGAAGTAATAAAATGGCGGTATGTGCAATATGGAAACAGATTTGCTGATGGCCAAGAAAAGCACAAGAACAATACACTTGCCTACGATGCCTAACAACCTAACAATTCTAGCGCTTAAAAAAGGCGATATGTGACTGTCTTCCGTCCATGAGTAACATCAACTGAGAAAGGGACGGTTTAGGACTCACGGTATTAATTCAGTTCCCACAGTAAACCTATGCAAACACCATGACATTAAAAATTCAATAACTTAAAATTTCTGAGTGCTCATGATCAAACCTATATTTATCAGTATAGATGAAACCTGGATGTCAGCTTCTGTGTAGCGGAAAGGATATGACCCGCAGCATTTTCTGGACCTTCATGTGTTTGAAACATGTGCTTTCCAAACTCAAGACTGTTAAAGGACTGAAATTCCATCAATAAAACAATGTCTCTATTTTTTTTCACTTACAACTAGGATAAGCTCTCAAAAGAGTCTATTTCCTAAAACATAACTTACATTATTTATGTACTTTTACATATATAGAAAAGACAATCAACATAGATAATTCTCTATTAATGTCCAACTGGAACCTTCAGTGATGAATCTACTAAACTCCAAAAACAATTACTTATTCAAAATTCTGACGCTTGGAGATTGCGGGGTCGGAAAATCAACACTCCTACATCGCTATGGTGACGTCACAGTGGACAAATTAGGTAACTGCTACTGCTTCTCAGAGATAATACAAGATGTCACGGTGAAGGGCATCACGGTGCGCCTTAATATTATGGATACATGCGGTAAGTATAGCAACAACAGTACATTACAAGGTAAAATCCTTGATTTTCATAAACGTGATTGGACAGTACATCACAGCAGTGTGTGTGTGTGTGTGTATATATATATATATATATATATATATATATATATATATATATATATATGTGTGTGTGTGTGTGTGTGTGTGTGTGTGTTTCTTCTGCTCACTGTTGACAATCGATTGCAATTTTACATATGAAAATATCACCTTCCCGGTTTAGTTTATGTTAGGGCAGATGAAATCTGCATCCTTTTAAGCTGTGCGTCTTTCGAATGCAATATTGTCCGTCCGTCAGTATGTCCTATATATATATATATATATATATATATATATATATATATATATATATATATATATATATAACTTGGGATATGTCTGGTTGCAAATAAGTCAAGTACCATATTTCGTTTTTTTCAAAAAGCTCAAACTAATTGGTACAGTATTAAACGGTCGGTTATCACATTAATCTCCGTCAAATATTAGTACAGTATTAGATGGTGGGTTACGAATAGTCTGTGTCATATATTGGTACTGCATTGGATGATTGGTTTTATCCCAGTAATCTGTCAAATATTAGTACTATATTAGATAGTCGGTTATCACAGCAACCTGTGAGATTTTGTTTGTCATAAATAGGATTGAGCATTTCTACAGGAGGAGTAATCGTAAAATCTTGATATTTTAAGACAAGATAGTACATGAAGACATAATCGGTTATTTTAAATTATTAGCATTGATTGAAATAACGGCGCCTATATTTTAATTACAGAAAAAAAAGATCTTATTTATATGGGGGCACTTTATTAAGTTACGTTGAAAAGTTTAATTTAAAACAAATGTTTTTCAAAGTTTGCAGTATGTAATAACTATGATCATATTGACTGGTAGATCGGTATCATTTGTTCAAATTCAACGACTTTTTCTGCCTACAATGACGTCTTAAGAAGAGTCCGTCGAAGGGGCCGACGCTGTACTGGCTGAAATGAATTTTTTGCTAATCCAAGATAAGACGATTTCTTCTTTTTAATTGCTGAGTGTTAAAAAAAAAAAAAAACATCTCTGTGTTTATAGCAATAACAACAGTTTCGAGATGGCCGTCGTGGAAGTTATGTTGGATGTAAGATCGGTGCCATTTTCATTAAGAACCAATCAGACATGATAAGACGTCTTTTGGTGTAAACCCCATGTCGATATCACCATTCATTCAGGACGAGTATTGCTAATAAGATTTTCAAAATGGCCGCCGTGGAGTCTATATTGGATGTAAGAGTGGCACCATTGTCATATAAGGCCAACTGGATACCATAAGAAGTCTTTTGGTGAAAATACCAAGTCGAGTTGGCCATCCATTCAGGAACTGTATTAACAAGAATTGTATAGATGGCCGCCATGGTGGCCATACTGGATTTCAGATCAGCATCATTTTCATTATGACCAACTAGACACCATAAGAAGTTTTCTGGTGAAAAACCCGCGTCAACATGACTTTATGTAAAGGAGGAAAAGCATGAAAACGATTTTTAATATGGTTCCCATGGTGACTGAGATCGCACCATTTTCCTTTAAGATAAACTAGACATAATATGAAGTATTTTAGTGACAACTCCATGCTGATATGACCATCCGTTCAGGATTAGTATTGCTAAAAAGATTGTCAAGATGACCATGTAGTGGCCATGTTTATTATCCGAAGCATCACCATTTTCATTTATGATCAACTAGACCTTGGGATAAATGTGTGTGTAAACTGTCATGGCTACCCTCCAAGAAGTTCAGGAGCACTAGCTGTAACAAGACTTCGCAAACAGAAGTATGGACGACAGACAACAAGCCATCCAATAAGCTATTTTCGTCAGGTAGCTAAAAATTGTATTTTAAAAAATGTTTTTCAGAATTAGTGGTTTCAAGGTTGATGCCACACTCTAAAATCCGGATTATGGCATTTTGTCTCATTCTCGCATCGTTCGCTGTCGATTTAACATCTCTTTTCGCACTACAATTTGTTGTTTCACTCCTGTTGTTTCAAGAAATACTGAAAGACAGACACAACTTGAGAAATGTCGGGCGATTCACATGCGGCTTGCAATATGATAAGCATTAATTGAAGTAGTAAATTTTCATAGTGCTGCACACAGCATGATTGAGTAACTAACAACAAGCCTTTCACATCTTTCAAACCAATCAGGCTTAAGCCAACGATGCCCGCTCGAGTCAAGCATGAATCTCGGCTTGTAATGATTTTGCTACTATCGGTGGCCATATTTGATGACAGATCAGTATATACTGTATAAATTTCAAGATGTGTTTGAATAATCAACCTTTGTTGTCCACTACAGTTCAATCTGCTCTGCAAAGACGTGTTCACTGCACATAGTTGCATTCTTTACTAGTGTTATATTCTGAGATTTGTACTTTAATAAACCTAGGTTAAATGTTATTTGTATTTACGTTTCCGTTTATAACTCTGTTCGATTTTAGTAATTATTTCTTGATTATGGAAATTCGTTGTTGAGAAGATAGTTCTCAACCCACAGTATTCGCGAGACTTTATGGCAGCACGATTTAGCCAATTTCTTAACATATGAAATTCTCTTGGTAATTTTATGTAGCATTAGGTATACGTATTTAGTAAGTTGAGATGGGGAATAATTCTTTGTATTTAATATTTGCTTCGTGTTTTGTATTGCATGGCGAACAAATGTGAAACAAGAAAAAACATACAAGTGTGAAATTATTTTAGTTTCGTGATGGGGGTCATTAGGTGATGAGAGAAAAATTAATTGTATTGTTAGCTCGTTTGAAAACGCTAGTTGACAACGACTGTGGTCTTGATGTCCTTGGAAATAGGGGAAAACAACTGGTCTCATCCAGACTCACGCAGGTGTTTGATTCGCTCAGTATCAGACTCTTTGCGTATAACAGTATAAATCAGTGAATAGTGAACATCATGGATATTTAAATGCCATATCTGTAAAATGCGATCGGCATTTGTCTTGAAATTTTGGTGACGTTTTAAGCAGCAAACTCTGAAGGAAAGACAGGCATACGTGGATGAATGAGTTGATAACGTACAAGTGACAAACATCCAAATAATAATGTAGGCTTACCCGGCTCCCACAGGAGACATAAATGAAACAATATAAGCGTATTCATGTACATGAATTTCCATGACATCTTTATTTCAAATCATCAAAATCTGAATATATAAAATGGAATTTATCACCTTTTATTAAATGTCGAATTACAGTCAAACCAGTACAAATGGTCACTTTTATACCGCAATCAGCTGGTCTCAATCGCCATTCTAATCCCCCTCCCCCAGAACTGACCCTGGCCAAATTTCCTATAGAAATGTCATTTATGTAATGGCCTTTTGCCTTCTGTGGTCAGTACACAGGTATTTCATAGAAAAATAATCGTTTCTCATTGCGTTAAATGGTCACTGAAGCATATCTAAACGTTTGCTTCATGATGAAGATATTGTTTAGATAAAGGCATATCACTGTTCAATACAGGTCTCTCCCATAAACTGATTTTCTTTTGTTCTGTGTGTTGGGGCATTGGTTAATTATAGACAGCTGTGTCTAAGCCTAATTATGGACAGCTGTGTCTAAGCTTAATTACAGACAGATGTGCCTAAGACTAATTATAGACAGCTGTGTCTAAGCCTAATTACAGACTGATATGTCTACGCCTAATTATAGACAGATGTGTCTAAGCCTAATTATCAACTGATGTGTCTATGCCTAATTATAGACAGATGTGTCTAAGCCTAATTATGGACAGATGTGCCTGAGCCTAATTATGGACAGATGTGTCTAAGCCTAATTATCGACTGATGTGTCTATTCCTAATTATAGACAGATGTGTCTAAGCCTAATTATGGACAGATGTGCCTGAGCCTAATTATGGACAGATGTGTCTAAGCCTAATTATCGACTGATGTGTCTATTCCTAATTATAAACAGATGTGTCTAAGCCTTATTTTAGACAGACGTGACTATGCCTAATAATACAAGCTGATTGAACAGTGTCAGTGCTCTATTTCACAGTCAAATGTAAACTGTCAATTAGTAGCAAAATTTAGTGTTTTGTCATGGTGCACGAGGCAAAGATCAGCAACGTTTTAGAAAAATTTTCTTTTTTGAAGTCAGTGGTGATTGAATTAATAAAATGGATTCAGGGAGCAGGATACAGTAATCTTTTCTGCAACATAAGTTTGGGATAGAACAAAATGTACATGTATTTCATGACTGTATAGTAAATATAACTAAATTTTTGACAACATAAAAATATGAATACATATAATAATAATAATAATAAAAATAATAATAATAAAATGGTATTTTTGGTGCATGGCAAGTCTGAAAGGTAAACATGCATAAAGATGTCACCTGTGCACAAAGACCAGTGTGACCTTTTCCCAAGGTTGCTATTATGGACAGATTTGACCAAAAAAAAATCTCTGCACTGCATGTACATTAGAGTTTTCTGTTTAGCAGTAGAAAAGTATTATTGTTTTCTTAGGTGAGACAGCACAGCTTTACAAAAATCTGGCAAATCCTTTGGCAATCGTGATGTAATCATATTGCCATCCACAACCACTGCCTCATCAGAATATATTGCCCTGTAATAATAATAATAATAATAATAATAATAATAATATTAATAATATTAATAATAATAATAATAATAATAATAATAATAATATAGCGAATGGCACATTTTACATCTGCCCCATGTTTAACATTCCTCTATGCTGGCACAATGGGTCTAATGACTTGAACCTTTGGTCATAGTAATGCAACCTTGACAGGTCATGGTAATGTGACCTTTAACTATATGTACTGTGCAGAAACCATTATTTACTTGCTGTACCTACCATGATCATATCCACTGATTTCTGCACCCTAGAATATATAGGTTTCTTTACTGACCTAAGTACAATCTATTTACAAAGTTTTGTCAAATTTACTTTGCAAAACCCATTTTTCTTCTAGGCATAATTACCCTGACCTTTGACCAATTAACCAAATTAATAGGCATCTTCCATATCTAAAATGCAAGCCCTCCACAAATTTCAGTCAAGGTACATGGCCTAGAATTATATTAATTATGCAAAAGTCATATTTCTTCTTTCGGTCACAGTGACCTTGACCCTCTGGTCTTTTGACCCCAAAGTCAAAAGGTTTCTATCTCACTAAACATGTAAGCCATTCACAAACTTTGGTGATGGTACACTGTTTAGAACTGAAATGTCTTTGCAGAGATCATAATTCTTCTTTCAGTAACAGAAACCTTGATCATTTACTTCTGAATCCCAAAATCGGCCAACTTTTTTTTAACCCAAGTATAATGAATCCACAAAGTTTGGTCTAGGTCTATGATTTACAACTAATCTTATTTTGCAGAAACATTTATCTTCTTTCAGTTGCAGTCACCTAAACCTTTGATGTTGTAACTCCCAAATAAATAGGGTTCTTTCTTACCCAGGTGCAAGTCAGTCACAAAGTTTTCATCCAGTTTGTAATTTAGAGCTAATATTGTTGTACAGAAGCCATTTTGTCTTTCAGTCACAGTGAATTTGATATTTGACCTTTTCAACCTAAAATCAATAGGCTTCTTCCTTACCCCAAGCCATCACAAAGTTTAGACTAGGTCAATGATGTAGTAGTAATGATAGTGTGCAGAAACCAATTTTCTTATTTCAATCACAGTGACCTTGTCAATTATGGTTATGTACTCCCAGTACAAACCAGCCAATAATCTTTGTAACTGCATATGGTGTACAGCTCAAGTTACTGTGCAGACACAAAATTAGTAATTGATGGATGGACTGATGAGCATATAATAATAATAATAATAATAATATGAGGCCCAATGGGCCCAATACTGCTCCTATGGTTTACATAACAGCTGACTGTTTCACTATGCAGGTTTATGTAGCAGTGTAAGAACACATCCTATTTAAACTATCTTTCAAACTTTATAACATGTTCATTTTACCTATTTTACACAATTTAGATAAAAATTATTTCTGAAGATGAAGGTGTAATTACTATGTACAGTGTCTTGCTCAAGACTGAAGTTATTCAAAATCTTGACAATAATTAACCCAACTGATCAAAAAAATGGTTTCAAGGGTGGTAGGAAGCATAGTCAATTTGAAACAAGATCACCTCATTGATATGGATCTTGTCCATTACTGGAACAGTCCAAAAACCTGATGATATAAACCTATATTCCAAGTTTGATCACAATCAAATCACAAATATGGCTTCCTGAGTGCTAACAACTCCAACCAATCAGATGCAGCAAAACATTATTAAAATACACCGATGTCATTCATTATTAAAACCATCCAAGATATTGACAATATAAATCAATATTCTGAGTATGATAAAAAAAATACAGAAATATGGCCTCCAAATGTGCAACAAGCTCAGCCAATCAGATGCAAGATCACTTCATTAATATGCATGGATCTCACTCATTATTAAATTCATCCATGAGCTTAATGCTATAAGCATGTATTCAAAGTCTGACCAAAATTGGAACAGAAATCAGACTTCCTTCAAAATGATAATAAAGCCAGACAATTGGATGCCAGATGATCTCACATCACACTCATCCTTGAACTCAAACTTACCTTTCAAGTTTGATCAAAATCTGATCAGAGACATGACTTCCAGATGGGTAAGAAGTGCAGCCTTCAGATGCAAGATCACCTCATTAATATGCATTACCTGATTATTGAATCTATCCAAGATCATGATTAATACAAACCCACATTGCAAGTCGAATAAAAACTGAATAGAAATGTGATTTCTTGAGGTGAACAAATTTTGCCCATCAGGTGCAAGATCAGAATGCATTCATTTTACTTCTTATCAAACTTGTCCGAGATCTTAATGATATAAGCATGTGTCAAAGTCTGATCATAATCAGATCAGTTTGTTTTATTGGTTTTAACAGCACATTTGTAACACATTATTGGTGATATCATTCTGAGGAGGTTAGCACTAAGCGAAGTTGAATCAGAAATAAAATCTCTAGTCTTTTAACAAAAATCAGTCAATCAGATGCAAGTTGACCTAATCATTACGCCTGGATTTTGCTCATTATTTAACTCCTCCAAGATCTTAATAACAAAAGCACACACTCCATGTTTGATCAAATTTGGATCAGAAATATGGACCACAGAATGATAAGAAGCAAATGCTGACAGACCGATATACGATGCATGTTGGATGATTGGCCATACAATAATAATAATAATAATAATAATAACATTGTTGTTGTTGTTGTTGTTATTATTATTATTATTATTATCAAGTAGGTGTTTACTGATCAACACGAATACTCTCATGAATGGGAGCACACCTGGAGTCACTGAAACACTGGTATAAAGAAAAATATGTCACTCAAACTGGTAAATGAGGTCATAGTGACCAACTTTCGGGATAAATGAATTGCTCTCCTTCAAATTCATCCACATCCAAAAGTTACACAAGTGTACAGGTATGTTAAAAAGGGTCAAATGTATTGAGAGTGAAACAAACAAATTACTGAATATTTAGAAGTCAATAAAGTGTGAAAATTAGGTTACAATGATCTGGGTTTGGTAGGGTTAGGTTACTTTCTTTGAAATGGTTTCGTATATTACTTTCATGAATCTGGTTAAATAAGGTCTAAGACACTGAATGTAGACAAAATGGAAAGCTGAAACTACAAGTAATCATCTGTGAAAATTGTGTCAAAATGATCTACTTCTGGTATCATTGAGTCATCTTCCTTCAAGATGCTATCACATAGCAATTGTAATAAGTTAAAGTGAAATATGCCCAAGAGGGGAGGGGGGAATGTAACCAATGAACAGCTGAAAATACAAAAAAATCACTCCAGCATGTAAATAAAATCCAACTGACTAAGGATTTTTTACTGTTTATTTACTTCATCGAAATACATGTACATACCAATTTTTGTGTGCAGGTGAAGTAGAGTCAATGATGTTGAGGATGTAATGAACAAAAAAGTGAAAATATAAAAGTCACTCAAGCATGAAAATTAAATCAAATTTAATAAGCTTTGGTATGAATGAGTGACTTTCATCAAGATATACTGAATATGCCAATTTCATGGGTGTATGTGAAACATGGTCCAAGACATATTAAGTGTAGCACACAAATAGCTGAAAATACAAACTTGACTCAGGCCTGAAAAGTGGATCAAACTAACCTAGTTTAGATATGGTTAAGTTACTTTTACTGAGATGTATCTACATGCCAATTTTCATATGTGTAGGTGAAATAGTCCAAGATACTGAGAGTGTAATGAAAGAAAAGCTCAAAATATAAAAGTGACTTGAACAGTCAACATATACCACAGTGACCTAGTTTTGGTATGGATGAGCTACTCTTCGTAAGATGCACTGACACACCAATTTTCATATATATTGCTGAAATAGGATCTGAGATACTGTGGGTAAAAAAAATTGAGAGTGTATTGAACAAACAAAACAATAAACGAATGAATGAACAAACAAATTAATGCAAACACAAATGGGTACAATATTGTATTCCCTCACAACTTAATTGGCAAGAAAATAATAATAATAATAATAATAATAATAATTGTGATCAACAACAACAAAAATGAGCATGTTACGTAAATACTATGGGTGCATTTTTCCTGATCACTTTCTTAATCTTTAATCCATGTTACTCTATTTCTTCATATATGTTCGTCTTTATGAGAGCCATAATTCCTGAGTGATTAGCGTGCCAGATCCACGACGGTAAGGGTGTGGGTTCGAATCACGCCCAGACCTGTCTGGATTGGCTGCAGTGGTGTCTCTCTGCACGACATATTGCTCTATCTGACTTGGCATAATATAATCTTTTATGTGTTAATTTGCCAGTAAATAATTACCTCATTGCTGTCATCAAGTGTGACCAACATACATGTCAACTCTCACACCAGGAGAAAAAAAATGTTAATGTTCAAACAAAATCAATGACCCAAAGGGCAAAAAAATCATACCAAGTGACAAAAGTTCCTCAGATTACCCGGATGACCCATTCTGAGAAAGGACCCTGTCTATCATACTATAAAAGTCCCTTTTTTTCAACATAAAACATGTGTCGAGCACATGTGGGAGAAATGGCGCATACTTTGAGAATTACATGCGTATTTTGACCTGGAAGATTGGTCAATATTTAGTGAAATGAGGCTTCAAAAAATGCTGCAAAACCCTCCCGATTTTAGGTCCTGATCTCCCTTCTTTTTTATTCAATCTCCCTACATGGCCTTTGAAAAGTTGACAGGTATGGACCAACATAAATTTCACCTTATCTTTTCTTGAGTCAAATGTATTGGGGTGGGGGGGGTGTAAACTAATTATGTGTATGTAACACATGCTATTATGGCATTACTATTAAGACTGTGTCATTTACGAATATAAACTGCTATGTTTAGTTTACTGCCTGCAAACGTTTAAAAAATGGGTAAATCTGTAAACAAATATGCATGTGGTTGTCAGTGATGCAGGAATTGCCCAATTCAATTATATATTTAATATCCCTACTAAAGATGATTGTTTAGTATGATTTTTCTGTTCGTTCCTTTTTATCAGTATGTATCTATGATTTTCACATTAAGTGCGGCATTGTTGGGAACAAGAAGTTGACTATAATTAGTTATATTACCGTACACATTCATATATTTACACATCAGGTTGGTTAACTGATAATGCTGACACAAATTTCTTTCGACTAAAGCATTCACTTTTAAACAACATGGAACCTTTGATTTGTAAAATATTGTGTTAAAGAAACATTGTTTCAGGTTTGTAAACCACTGCACAGTTTCCAGATGCTAAAACAGCATCACAAGCATATGTCCAGGCATTTGAGTTCATATTTTTTTTATCATCCAGGCATTCGAGTTCATATTTTTTTTATCATCCAGGCATTCGAGTTCATATTTTTTTTATCATGTACAAGAATAAGAAGGAATATCGTTACAATCCCAGGGATGTTTAACTGAAACTTTCAGGTATTTTCAACAAAGGCATGTCTTACAAACTGAATCTTGATGTAATAAGAGGTAAAAAAATGTACAACAAATGAAACAATTGCAAGTGGGGGGAGGTAAGGCATGCACATTGCAATAGCTGTCAGTTGATTTGTAGGCCAAGTGGGGGTAGGTAAGGCATGCACATTACAACAGCTGTCAGTTGATCTGTAGGCCAAGTGGGGGGAGGTAAGGCATGCACATTACAACAGCTGTCAGTTGATCTGTAGGCCAAGTGGGGGGAGGTAAGGCATGCACATTACAACAGCTGTCAGTTGATCTGTAAGCCAAGTGGGGGGAGGTAAGGCATGCACATTACAATAGCTGTCAGTTGATCTGTAAGCCAAGTGGGGGGAGGTAAAGCATGTACATTACAACAGCTGTCAGTTGATCTGTAGGTCTAGTGGGGGGAGGTAAGGCATGCACATTACAACAGCTGTCAGTTGATCTGTAGGCCTAGTGGGTAGCTAGATTAAAATGTTAAGTTTCTAATCATTTCATTTAAACAGCATCATTTCAGGCAGTGTTCACGTTTAGAAATTTTTGGTAAACACTGAAGCCATACTTACTATATCTTTGCTGGGTGCTTGTACCCAGTCCAAAGACATTATCCCTTCCTCCAATTAGTAATGCCTAGCATAAAAATCAATATGATCCCATTCTGCTGTCTCAGTCCACATCTGACAACTGTTGCATCATCATTCTTTGACTTAGACAGAGACTGGAAGGATATCAGAGCAAGAAGGAAGGAGGAAATTGGGCACTAATAGCAGAAAAGTCCATGTATTGCATAATTCAAATTAGTTTATCCCCTAAATATCTTCAGGTGGATTGTCATGGCTAGTAAAAGAACTTATCAGTCTATCACTGCGAGCGATATCTTCATGGAAATCAAAACCAACATAGTTAGGGTTATTGCTGCATCTTGGTTTTTTGGAATGATTCTTCTTTGTATGATGTCCTTAAAGCTGTCTTCAGGCGATCTTGGTGATCTAACTGCTCTTTTTCATCATCTAACCTTCAATAAGTTTCACACCAGAATGAGAGTACATATTCTGCGTAATTTGTATCAGCCCAACAAGTTGTCAAGCCATCCTCCAGTATGAAGTAGAATATCCTACTGAGAACAGTGTCAAGTTCACCTGACAGCTTATCTTCAGACATCAGCCTCCAAACAGGCTGGCACATTTAGCAATGTAATTATAGCAATGCTATTAAAATTTAATTGTTTGAGGGATAAACTAATCTGAATTATGTAATACATGTACTTTTCTGCTATTAGTGCCCAATTTCCTCCTCCCTCCTTGCTCTAATGTCCTTCCAGTCTCTAAGTCAAAGAATGGTGATGTTAGTGATGTACTCAAGACCCTCCAAATCAACAAAATGGGACAGATACATTAAAATAAAAAGCAAGGGCTGGTGAGAAATTAACAAATACATGTACAACATAAAAGGAATACAGTACAATAGCCAAAAGATAATGAAGTGTTGAGTGCCAAAAAGAGGTAGAAATGCACCTAGTCCAAGGAAAAGAAGGGTGATATTCCAATTGTTGGAGGTATCAGACTGGGATCATATTGCTTCTTATTCTAGACCTCTATTTACTAACTGGGAGAGGGAATAAAGGCCCTGAACTGGGATCTAGTTACAGGGAAAGACATAGCAATGGAATAATAGTAGGTATTGTATTTTCTATTTTTTTTAATATTAAAAAAGCAGTTATATTTTAGGTGCACCCATCCAGAGGAATCAAGTATTCCAAATCTCTGAAAGTAATGTTTTTAAATGCTGCATGATCTAACATAATGTGAACATCATTGATTGAGAAGCCGAAACGATCCACCTTTTGAAAATTTGACAAACTGGTAAAAAAAAAGACTGATTTATCATTTCTCACACCTACCCTGCATTTTCGACATCATCTTTTATTGCTTGAAAACAAGTTACTTTCTTCCCCTGGATGACTTTGGCCGATATCAGCACCCACGGTCCATGGCATATTGAGGCTATCATCTTTCCTGAAAAAAACTGTGAAACTAGAAATGTGTTCCCAGAATATGAATACCCAACCATCCTCTCTTCAGTCAAACGCACTTGACTGAAATACTTAAATGCAAGTCAGTGAGGGATAAAAACTGGAGTCACTTGACTGGAGTTTCACTCACTAAGACACAACACTAAGACACATTCGTACACAAAGTTGCAAAACCCTGCAGCAAACCATGTACGAAAAAGTAACTCAAACAAACACCTGATTATTGTCACTAAAGCGTACACAATAGATCGCCCTAACCTACTTTTCTGATGACACGGTTGATCTCAATGAGACAATCGTACCCAACGTTGTAAAACCCCATGGCAAAAAGTACATAAGAAACAAACCAAAACACAAAATTTAATTAAGGTGTGCATGTTGATGGTGTTGGTGGGTGTATGTGTGTGTGTGTGTGTGTGTGTGTGTATATATATATATATATATATATATATATATATATATATATATATTTCCTAATACTTATTTTCAACAATACCAATTTTCCAACTGAGTAAAACAAGTGGTTTCATTCTACTTTAATACAATCTCACTATTGATTTTGAAGTGAAATAAACAGTAATTAGCAAAACTTCCATTAGGAATTCAGATAAAATTAGTTACCTTTCAACACTTTAACTATGGATAACAACATGTTTTAAGGTATAAATTGACATTTTACTTTATTAAACATAATTAGTTTGTGATAAATACTGGTATATCTGACTAATTTGGTTTTTGTGGGATACGTGCCATTTCTGAGTAGATGATATGTTTGGTTTCTGTGGAATTCGTGCCATTTTTGCGTACATGATATATTTTACATAGTGGCAAATATGTTTTGGTGGAGGAAGAACCCAGGAAACCCCAGGAAGAACAACATACCCACAGAAAGCTACTGGAAGCTTTCTCATATACCCACGTGGGCTGAACTGAGACTCGAACCCACGTGGACAGAGTTGAGATGTCAGGGCCCACTGGCATATAATCTTACGAGTCTATGCTCTTAAAATAAGTAACAGAAAAGAGTGAAGACAACAAGCTTTGTAAAATTTAACAAATAATTTATTTCCGTAGAATACAAAGTGAAAAATAAGAAAAAAGAACTTACGGTATTAAAACTGAAGGCGATAATATGTCTGTTATGGCCTGCATCGTACTGATGTGTCAACATTCTCTTGTTGAATCACAGAAATATTATTCCGGGTTTGAATTCAGTATAAATTCCAATGAATGTCTTTATCCAAGAATTTTGTCACAGCACTTCTGTATTTCCAGAGAAAATAATCACTTGAATTCAATAATTTGAAGAAAATAAAATTCAGCCCAAACTGGTCACAATATAATACAACTTAAAGTGCTAGATGTTAAAGCACGACTGGTAAAATCCTCACAATAAAAAATTTTTAAATCTAGCAGACATGGAATTAAATTAAATATATATAACAATATGATATACAGCCCTAATCCCATATTGCTTTCATCCAATTACGACTTAAAAGTTCTTATTCATATTCAATTCCATCTTTCTTGTCAAAACTGCAATAGGATGGATACCAGTCAAATGTGAGCTATGTAGTTATGCTTTCCGTTGACTTTGGATATGCGCTTCTTATTTCTTTACTGAGTACATTACGTGCCGCTTGAAAACTCCTATTGCAAGTCTATTCACCAGACCTAGCACAGAAATGTCAGCCTTTTCAAAAGTATGCGAATGCAGTAGAAAGTCTTTTGAGTAGGTCTGTATTGGGTAGTGATCTTGGCTATTGGTACTTCCACTTTTATCTGGCGAGAGTGTTTTTGATCTTTTTGGCATGACCTTCATGTGGTCAGAACTATTTTCATCAGCCTACAATACGGTTCTTTGCGTTAAGCCAGTGTAACATGGAATATAGATCCCAATATATTCAAAACATATTTTATATATATATATATATATATATATATATATATATATATATATATATATATATATATATAACCATATTTGACAAATATTCATGCATATGTATGAAAAGTCTTCAAGTATAATAAGTAATTTTTAATAAGTACGTTTTGCTCTAATACACTGTAAATTTTACTTTACATTACAAAACACAAATGGAAATGCAATAAAAATAAAGGAGTAAAAATCCTACTCACAGATTAATTAACTTATACACTGTATTATCAACATTTTTAAAAAGTCCCTTGTACTGCCGCTGTGTTAACTAAGTTAAAGGACGGCTCGTGTCAACTCAGCTACCTGTGATTGTAACACGCGTTGACACGTGTTAATCGGATTATGGTAGCACTTCACCACCATATACCACACATTTTATATCAAAAGTAAATATTTTCCAGTATTGTAAGTTTAAAAACGTCTTTATACTTGTAATGCCATTATGTTAATTGAGTCAAATAGATATTTAAAAACTAAAAGATCATCACATAGACAAAGTAAACATTTGTAATTCTTATTTATATTTATTTTTACTATGTGGTCATGGTGTTTTTTGTTTTTTTTTTTTGTTTATTTTTTTGGTCTCCGTTAACTTTAGATTGTCAGAATTGTATTTTTCCATACTGCACGGGTCATGTTACACGACACTTGTTTCTAAAAAACAGTATCGTCTATTAGGAACTACTTTGTCAATAATGTACGCTCATGTATCAGACACTTTAGCTTCTTGGTTTCTTAGATTTGATTGTGGATGAACTAAAGAAGATGATTCGTCTAACTTAACGAAAAGATGATAAAGTTAACAATGTGGACGAGTTTACTGATTCAAAAATGAAACGTTGAAACAAGCAAACAAATGAACGTGATATTCGCACATCAAACGTGAGAGATGCAGTACTGAAAATACCCTTCTGATCATTTAAACAGTTATTTAGGAGAAATGTTCGTAACTTTTCGCAAATAGAATGGTTCAGACTATGTCCAGTGCTCTCTGGTGTCTATAAAAATAGCATTGAAAAGCATACTGAGGCCAGAGGCTGGAGTCCCTAAAAAGTGCATGCAAGTGACAAGGCATAACAGAGGTCTCGCTAGAATTTTAAAACTAGGAGTCCAGGACTCTTATTTTGGGAAAAACAGAAGTCCACCAGAAAAAGTTGCAGTTCCCAATCAGAAGCATATTGGTCACACCTGAAGTAGCTAAATTTCCAGATGAGTAGATCCAATGGTTGCCATTGAGTTTAATTTTATAACTTCTTTACATCACTGACATATAACTCTTGTTTGTCCGTTAGAGTGAGAGTTAATTATGTCAGGCTAAGGAAAGGTCTTATTCCAAGCACTAAGCTAGGCATCACACAGTGTTCCATTTGAGCTATCAGTTCTAGCAACTTCTAGCACTCTGCTGAATCTCATTACAATCTTCATCAATTTGCCCCAAAATACTTATCCAAATTTGCAAACATATTTTGTCCAACTCTCAACATGTCTTGATTTCAAGGTCACGTGCACTTCTTATTCGGCTACACTTGGAAATGAACACAATAATGAAAGCTAAAGTTGTTCATTTGATATACTCTTACACACAAGTACATCACTGTGTCTTTCTGCCTCTGAATTCAGTCGTTGTAAATATCAGTATATTTTCCCACCATTCAGCAGCTAGTCAAAGTATTTGAACTTGCCGCCAAGCTGTTAGGTCATGTTCTTTAAATGTACTCTTACAATGACAACATGTACATCTGTGGGTCTTTTCAGCAACTGAATTTTCTCATTGTAAATATCAGCACAGCTAAAATGATCAGTTTCCCACTCAGCAGGTGGTTTGAAGCAGGACTGGCAAGCCCTTTAATTTGCCGTCCGGCAAATGCGTCCGTACGGAGGACTCCTGTGTAAGTGATTTTCTGCGTCCCAGATAAAGAAATTGCGTCCAAATACGCGTGATTAAGCGTTTCCGAGACCCCTGGCATAAACATGTCTTCTTTAGCTGGTAATAAGAATGGCAAAACAATATACTTACATTTTTGCATCTAGAATTTCCTCAAAATGTACTTTCTTAGTTCTGCAAATCCAAGTTACATGACCTATGTCTTGGATTTCAAAACTTGATGCACAAAGCAAAATGGTACTGTAATTTCGACTACATTGCCAACTGTAATCACATTTTCCTAACTGCACTCAAATGAAATGAACATGATATTCCAGAGTGTCTTACTGATCATTTCAACTAAAAGAATTCATATTTTTCCCACATTATGATTCTGAACAATGAATGACAGAACAGAAATAAACATGCAACTGGTTCAAGGCGGGTCCCTCCCTGCTCAAATCGCATATATACTGAATAGACACGGCTAATAAATCCAGTCCAGCACAAGCAGAAAAGCAGAACTGAGTAGAATCGACAGAAAAACTAAATCCATCCATTCCAGACCAACTGGAAAGTTGTTTCAATGCACGTTCATTCACAATATATTCTAAATTTCAATTTTATACAGTTACACGAGGACATTCCAAGGTCAGTAAGAAAATGGGAGAGTAGAAATAACGTCTATACATGAAAATACTTAATTACCTAAAGAACGATTAACATACAGAGAAAGCAAACTTCTAAGTGTAATATATATATATATATATATATATATATATATATATATATATAAAATCGACAGTAAATATTTTCGGTATTGTAAGTATATAAAATCTCTGCACCGTCTTTTTGCACTTCTCTTTTTCCAGTACTTACTATATGTACATATAAATATATACTCACGAGGAACTTTCTGCGTCTGTTTTAAATAAGAGCCAATATTGTACAAATAATGATGAGAAGATTCCATTATTTTGAAAAAATGCACAAAATGCATTACTGAATAATTAACAGTATTCATTCCAATGTTGAGTGCAAACAGATACTAAAACATAAAAAAATGTCAATAGATAGACAAAGCGAACATATCTAATTCTTATATATTTTTTATCAAGTTTGTATCAATAGTAAATATTTTCCACAACTGTCAGTTTAAAATGTCTATGTTCCGTCTTAGCCATGTCTTTGCGTGTCTTTGTTCTGTCTTTGCCCGCCAATGCAGTGTTTAGAAGGACCGTTTTAAACATATTATAAAATCGAATCAGAAATACTGCCTCCAGAGTTGCACCAAGCCCAGAGGCAAGATCACCTAATTAATATGCGTGGATTTCGCTCATTATCGAACTTATCCGAGATCATAACGAGATAAGCATATATTCCAAGTTTTATCAAAATCGGATCAGAAATACGGAGTGGTAACAAGGTTGGCCAACCAGATGCAAGATCGCTTCATTAAAATGGATGGACGTCACTTATAAACATGTCTGGGATTTTGATGATACTCGTATTCCTAATTTGATTTAAATCGGATCATAAATATGGACTCCAGAGGGGTATCAAGCAATGCAACTGACGTCGAACGGACGCACGATGCAGGACGGACCGACAAAGCACGGGAAACACTTGGTCATATCATAAGCTCCGTTGGCCCTAAGTTGATTGCGCATGCGTTAAAAATCGGTGTGGAAAAACCCAGATTCGACTTCCGGAAAAAGGTCTGTAAGTAGGCGAGCTGAAACAGCTCGTTGAATTTATCTAGGATCAGTGCATGCTGCTGTTTATGAGCTTTTGCGTTCGGATTTTTAAAAACAACAAAAACTTTATTGTTCTGTACAAGCAATGTTGTTGGTTTTATATCAATATGATTAACAGATCTCCGCTGTCATACGTGAAGATCTGACAGCGACCTCTTAGGTGTGATGTTCTGGTGACCTATATTATTACCATACTCGCTAATTTTATCAGCCAATCAGATGAAGTGTTTTGTCTTCGCGTTTGGGAGACAGCAGTATAGCTGAAGAACATCAGTGTGTGCCAATCGATTTTATTCACTTTCAAATTTCTGAAAGCTGCATTTTCATTGGCTAACTCAAAGGTCACCAGAACATGACCCCTAAGCGGTCGCTGTCACTGTCAGATCTTCACGCAGGATAGTGGAGATCTGATTTTAATCAGAATGGTTTTATATGTGACGGGATAATAACTCAATGATTTCATACAATATAATCATCAGAAATACGCTCCGACCAAACTCATCAAATAGTGTGTGTGAGTGTGTGCGTGCGTGCGTGTCTGAATCTTGTGCTACCATGTCAATGTTTCACGAGCTTGATTGCAAGAATACCCTTTAGTACTGTAAGCTTTAAACAAACACCATTATAATTCAGAATCACCATGGCAGCAAAACAAGTCTTTGGGTGAAAACGGCATGGTTAAGTGGATTCTATAATGTGCGTGACCCCTTCTATCTGGGGCAAGGTGAAGGTGCGCGTTTCTCTTTTGGTCAGGTATGTGTGCATATACGTTTATGTATTTTGATGGTAAGGGACACACAATCGTTACCTACGGTAAGAAAGTTGGCAATAAATGTGCATCATTACGTTCAACTACCGAACTACCCACCGTAACCAAACCATATATACAGCAGCAGTGAATGCGTAACTGTCGGGTGACTGCAATAAGCGGTGACAGCTGTTACTTTCATTTTCTCTTTGAGGACTAATGAAGTTATCAAGTAAACGTAGAGTGTACAAAACCGGGTGTAATGCTATTTGTATTGAAAGGATAACGTAGCAGGCCGGTATCGTTTCTAAATCATTTCGCTATTGACTCACGCTGATAAACCAGATACCTGAGTACAACGGTTCAACCCAAGTCGATAAGCAACTATTCGAACTAAGTACTGTTGTGACAAATGTCTTCCGTAATCACTTCAAGTCCCCGCAGTGATAATTATTACATGAAAATTGTGGTCACCGGGGATCTAGGAGTAGGAAAGACCTTTCTTGTTTCAAAATATGTACATGATAAAGTGCCCACAAGACAAAACAGCATTCCGAATTCAGTGAGGCAGAGTCAATGGACTATAGATCTTCTTTACCGTGGAAAACCTACAAAAATCCACATATTGGACACAGCAGGTACGCTACCTGAAAATTTTGAACTATTTTATTTCCTTGTTTACGCTTTTTCTCTGTACTTCTCATATCTGTAGTTACTCAATACTTCTCACACCTGCGATGAAAAGCCAGAAACTACGAACACAATATTCGTCCATCCATCCGTCTGGCGTCAACTTTTGGTTTACGATATTTTATGGTCAATATCACCTGTTTGCATTAGGTATCACTAATTATATTTTGTCCACAATTTATCAGAGGTGCTCTAGCAATGGACAGCTGAGAAGTCGACAGTAAGGGTCGTGGGGGGGGGGGGGCAACTGTTGAAAAGAGTGGAGGGGAGTCAAAAATCTAGTTGTAGGTTATGTTTCCATGGAAAAACCTTCAACATACATTACACATATCTTTACCAAGGATCCATGATTATATCATGGAATTGTCAAAGCGTTAAAGGTCAAAGCCACGGCGCTTATTTTGCAGTTTTTGGAAGTGACATTACTTGAGCTTCCATGGACAAATTGTCATCGCATATGGCAACAGTTACACGAGTGATCAAAGATTTCGCAAAATTTTTGAGGGATATAACTTTACAAGTAGAGGTCAAAGAGTTCCGGGTAGTTTTGTAATCATTCACCGCAGGCAAAACTTTAAATGGGAAAAATATTTTCGATAAGAAAACTTCTTGAATGGAAAGCTTTAACTGACGTGTTCCGTCTATTTATAGCTTTTCTCCTTAGCCCGAGCCACCTGTGAACCTGTTTATAAGGCTACCCTGGAGTGTCCAACCTTTTCACGCAAGGAGCCACATTACAATGTTTTTCTCACGGAACCGGTGTTCTAATTTTGGAAAGATAAGGCATGAGAGAGCACAAGAGAAGGTATAAGCTATGAAACGTTGGCCAGATAGAAGCCTTGGGCGGTTGGACAATCCTGTGCTACGCCTATTAACCTTGCTGATCATCGTTTGAATTTTTAGAAGGCTTCATACAACATTTTTAGACAAAACGAAATACTGCTACATCGCCATCTTTTTTTAATAATTATTTTAACATAAAATATGCTGAAATGCAATATTCTGAAAATTATATGTAATTTGTTTGCCAAGAAAAACGTTCAACGACTTAACTTGATTCTGAAAGAATAATAAGACAAAAGAAAAATATCTCCTTTAGGTTTCGTTCTCAGGACGTCAAACAACATTCTACCTACTGAGCTTATCAGTAAAAGCGGTTCGTGATTGTGACATTTTCAGATGACTATGAAAAATTGCAATTTTGAAGTGTGTTCAAACAGTATACATTGCTTGAAAGCGCAGGAGATTTCCTCCGCTATATATCCTTAAATGATAGCATTATGTTAGATGGTTCTTTCGAGCAACATTTACGGAGGTAACCCCTTTTGCTCAAGGGTAAATATTACTTACAAGTTTGAAAAACCACCTATAAAGTTATATAATTGTGCAATGTGGTTTTCACCTTTCTGACGATTTTCAAGAAATTTAGAGCTGATTTGTGCAACATAGATCAAAATATTTCGTTTTCTTCAAAATGTAAGTTTGGGTTTGAAAACCGGTGTTCTCAGAAAGAAAAATATAATAATAAAGGACGGCCTTGTTCTGTACTGATTTTCAATATCACCTAATTGATTCTCTTCACTGTAATGAAGACTACGTAGTGCTCATGTCAACAATAGATGGGAACTGCCACGACCGGAGGCTATTTATTGGAAAATTCCGCATAGCTTCCGATCGTGGGATTTGATTTAAAACTCTCATCATATCTAAACGAAAATATAGAAGTTTTTAGCAGGGAAAATTGCATTTTAGGAGTGTGAAGAGTCACACCTGACATATGTCTTAGTAGTCAAACATATAGAAGTTAAACTCAAAGATCCATTATTTTATTTTTGGGATATAATGCTGGAAACATTACACAGGGACTTTACAAAGGTGATTTAACAAAATAAGACTAATTCCAAAAGGCCATCTACTATAATTAAAATACACGTTCCAATATGACAGCTATCGATACAGTGAAGTATTAGGTTGTGTTTTTCGTAAGAAGCAAATTCAGTGAACTTGAGTACCTTCTTGTCCTGAGATTACCAAAAACATACGAATGATGAGGCTATGACCCTTATGTTGCTTCGCGCTGTCATGTGGACACAGAAGGTAATAACATTTCAGCCTCTATCTCAAAAGTCAGTTAAGCAAAAACGCAGAATATGGGAAGAAACTAGTATGGGAAGAAACTGGTCCATGACCTTCGCCTTGAAGATATAACCTTTACTTTCATACACAAGATTGCTTCAATTAGAGAGGCATAGACGTACCATGGTTCGTCCATGAATTTCAAACAATTCTTAAGATATAAAGCAGAAAATATTGAACTCTAAATATGGAATGCCACATATTTCCTATTTACAATATGTACCAACTTTCATTAATTTATCTTAAACGGCTCATAAACTGTAACGCGGAAGGGATAATCTACTAAAGCTTATAATATTGGCCCGAAATTTTGACCTTGTAAGACAGGAATCCCAGTCTGGAACATGACAAATATAGTGTACTTCTTCTCTTAATCTTAAATTGCTCTAATGTTATAGAATGAAATGTGTGTGTGTGTGTGTGTGTGTGTGTGTGTGTGTGTGTGTTTTGTGGGTTTGGGATTCTTAACGTAGCTTTAACAATTTAACATCTCTTAATCTCAGACGGTTTTCAGTTATTGAGAGAAAAGGAACGTTGAATGGAAAGCTTATAATATGGACCTATGACCTTGACCTTGAGGATATTACCAGTACCGTACTGCACAACATAATTTCTAATTATGCTACACTAGTATACGACGCTTTATCCATTAATCTCTAACAGCTCTGATGTTTAGATACCGGACTGGAAGGTGTGACGAAAAACTTGAAATAAAGCATTGACCTTGAACAGATGACCAACTGTATGGTAGGCAACATCTCTTCTGAAGATGACCCAGAAAACTTAAAATACTGAACCATCACCGTGACCTTGTAAACAGATCCTCCATTATGGAACGCGACACAGCTTCTAATGATGATGTACAACTATACTAAATTTCATTGTTAACTCCCAAAGAGCTATAGAGTTATACAGTACAGTGGAATGTTATACAGTACAGTGGAATGTTTTAAGGCAGAAGTTTTAAAATACTGAGTGTGACCTTGACCTTGACGATGGGGTTCCCAATCGCGACACCATATAACGATGATGTAAGCCTATACGTTTGCGAAGTTTCATTCTTAAATTTCAAATGGTTTCAAGTTGTGTAAAGGAAAGGATAAATGTCACTGAAAACTTTAAGTACTTAGCCATGACCTTGATCTTGAAGAAAGACTCCAAATGAGACACGCGATACGCGATGATGTACGAGTATATCAAATTTCAGCCCTTAATCTCAAATGACTTTAAAGCTATAGACTTGAGACGGACGGAAAAAAAAAAAAACTGTCACCCTCTTCTATGCATGGTGGTTTAAATTAATAAATTCTCATGAAATATTTTACAGTGTCTCCAATAAGAATAACAGTAAGGGTATATATATATATATATATATATATATATATATATATATATATATATATATATATATATATATATATATAATAACGCGTTGCGAGTCGTGTTGTCACGAAAACTCCTACTTAAATGCATACTGACGCCATTCTGAGGTCATAGATTATTAGGATAAAATGTATTACCCGAAATAGCGACGGAATTTAAATACATTATTGGTATTCAGTTTCCTCTTTAATGATATCAAAGTCAAAGAAGGGCGGTTTACAATTCGTAAATTGTTACAATATGACTCACCTGTCTTTGTATGAACTTTGAAGTACAACTTAAAACAGGTATGAAGCTCCATTCAATAACAATAAAGGGTAAGATTTAGCAATTTAAATAGTACGGCAAATAAAATTTTCTATCACGTATTACATTTTCGCGAACTTAGCTGTATAAATAATGCGCGATCAGAAGATTCATGTCTAAGTATACGATGCAACAATTTATATTGATCAGGACTTAACGATAATCATACCGTGTGCTCATTCCAACTTGGTAAATTACTTGTTCATATAGTAAACATGTACATGAGAGGTATGGCCTCTCTCTCTCTCTCTCTCTCTCTCTCTCTCTGGAATGGAGTCAG
The DNA here is from genome assembly GCA_016617855.1 of Megalonaias nervosa. NCBI lineage: Eukaryota > Metazoa > Mollusca > Bivalvia > Unionida > Unionidae > Megalonaias > Megalonaias nervosa. The sequence goes on from JAECUM010093062.1 coordinate 88,857, forward strand.
AGATGAAATATACACTGCTCGCTTTTGCTCACAATTTCTAAAATTACACTCACTTCTTCTAAACATTCGCAGTCGATGGTAGCTTCGGGATGGATATCAAAGGGAACCTCACTGGTGCTACCTTAATACTCTTTTTAGTATTCCTGTATATTATTAATTGACTAAGGTAGTCTTCTTTCGTTCTTATCGTCATGCTCTCATCGCTGGGGTTACAATTTAGTATCCACGATCAAGAAAATTTATTGGGATGACGTCGTTCACATGAAAATGTCGTACACGAAGGGTTATGCTTCCCTATCTTCGTACACTGTACAGGTCTGAACATTTGCAGGCTAGACACTAAGACTGTTGGGCTACCGTCTTTTCCTCGTCCTCCAATAAACACAGACTGAACACATTTAGTGTTTAAACCCCCAATTAATCTGTACACAAGCACGCTTTCCCTCCAAACGCCAACAGTATGATTCTTGCACGTGGAAAAGGAATCCACCAGTAAAGTTGAAAACGGTAAAATATACAGCAAAATTCCAGTTTACGAATGGTGACAATTCTGTGTGTGTGTGTGTGTGAATTTTTAACGTAGATTTTTAACAATTTTTCAGTCATATCGCTACGATGTCTGCAATGTGGCAGTTTAAAGTGATGTCTAGCACTGAAGCATAAGGCTGCAGACATGCAGCATGATGTCCCACCCAGTCACATTATCTGACACAGGCAGAAAAGTCTTAACACTAACCTCTTAATGCTGAGAGCCTAGCGAGGCAGTTGTTATTACTATTTTGTAAATTTCTGGTATGACATGGCCGGGGTTCGAACCCGCGACTTCCTGCATCCGAGGCGGACGCTCTAACCACTAGGCCAACGGAGCGGTCTGCAACAATTCAGAATAGTGTGCACCATATCATCATTTAATTAAGTAAATATGCACTCCAAGATGTAAATAGGAACACATCATATACAAACAAATTCGTGATGTAAATAGGAACACATCATGTATAAACAAATTCGTGATGTAAATAGGAACACATTATATATAAACAAATTCGTGATGTAATATAACACATATATATATATATATATATATATATATATATATATATATATATATATATAAACATCCGAGATGTAAATATGAGCACCTCATATACACAGAAATCCGAGATATAAATAGGAACACATTATATATACACAGGTCTGAGATGTAAATAGGAACACAATATATATACACATATCTGAGATGTAAATAGGAACACATCATATATACACACATCTGAGATGTAATTAGGAACACATCATATATACACACATCTGAGATGTAGATAGGAACATATCATATACACAGAAATCAGAGATGTAAATAGGGACACATCATATATACACACATCTGATACACAAAATGGCAGTTATGCCTCCCCCACCCCCTTATTATAATATTAGATAATTAAAAAAATAATAAGCAATGGAAATTTATTATACATGTTGCTAATTAAGATTTGAAATTATGAGTTTTTAAAGCGGTACAAAGAAATAACAGTCACTATTAACAGTTTTTTATTATAAAAAAACCCAAACCAAATATGATTTCAGTCACATCTAAATATATCCTCTCATTCGTGATAAAAGTCTCACTAACCCTACACATTGCCATATCCACTTAAATGATAACTCTCTCTCTCTCTCTCTCTCTCTCTCTCTCTCTCTCTCTCTCTCTCTCTCTCTCTCTCATAAGTGAATGGAATTTGGGGGATTTTCAACTTGTAAAAAAGACAATGGATGTGAATCCCCAAAAGACGTTTATTTTCATTCTTTTCAAAGAATGTTATCTCTGTTACTAATATTTCGTGAATTTTCATTAAATATTCGCATTTTAATTCACTAATATAAACATTATCACAGGCAAACATACACATACATTTAAGCGTTGGATGAACTGCGAGGAATAAAACCTCTGACAAAAATATGACATGTATCTATCATGTAAATGAGACAACCACCTGTATCTAAATTAGCAAAATTGTACTCCCCTTAACAAGGAATGTGATCACGTAGCGAAATCTGACCTCATACAGGTGTCGTACACAATACTGTTTACTAACCTTCACTTGGAACTTACCTGTATAGCGGACAAGACACCCAAACGGGGCAGACACACCAGACAGTCCATGGCTATAGTTTATGAAAGAAATCATTATCCTAAATATGTCGTATCTTTCTTTATTAACATCTACTGTATTTGCATTTACTACCTTGTATATGCGAAGCATAAAATGTGCTATTCACTATATGAAACCTAACCTGTTCTCCTTGTGATATGTTCAACTATAGATTTCCATTTTAAAATAATCCATTCAGATAAAACTCAGATCTCTACAGTCCTACGTAGGACTGTGGATATCTACTTTTATTCGGGTTGAAAATAACTCCTCCTATAAATGCAGGTTTGCAAATGCAACACATGTTACCCTAATGATCATGTACTTACTAATGTGACGCAAGAATCGTCCATTCAAGGAAGTGGACTAACCCTGCGTAGAGAGATGATACAAACTGCAACGCAAAACATAAACAAGAACATTTTCAAAAAAGTAAACTATGGAATAATCAGAAAAACGTTTTGGTCAGTCAAGCATGCCAAAAGCAATTACCATGAGGAATTTAGCTGCTAAAACGAATGGATTTTGATAAAACTTGAGAAACAAAATATTGGCAATGATAGCAATCAAATGTACCACAAACGACGAAATGCCGCACTGTCGAACGAATCTGGAATATGATATTTGGAACGGATATAATTCCTAATACTTCATGATAACTCAAGACACTCAAAATTACGGATACAAAAATTTAAAAACATGTAACAAGTTGCACGAATATTCTGAACTGGGGAATAGGGGTTATTCAACTCGCATCTACTGCAATTTGCTCTCGGCATTGCGAAACAAGAATTTTATTATATTAGTATAATAGATGTTTGCAAATCAAACCCGCCCAATATGTCATTCATGCGACCTAATCACGCGAAATATGACCATCTCAACGACACATTACATGTTTCTATCTCCCTCCTTCTTCTATTACCTGCAGATCGTGATAGTGATCCCGCGCAAACCAAAATAATCTACATGTACGTATCATTAGCAATAACGCTCCGCATGTTAATGATTGACTCGTAGATTTGAACGTGAGATTCTACATTTTGTAAACCGATTCAAATGAATAGTTTCAAAAGATTCTAAATAAATACCATGAATGGTATTGTCGCATAAAATGAAATGTAACACTGTCCTAAATTTCGAATAAAAGTCCAAGAATATAAACATAAAAAATATTTAGATCGAATTCTAAATAAACGAATTGGGGTTTCTGAATGACTGAATGGAAGATAAATTCCCTCTCAAGAGCGAATATAAAGTGAATTTAAACAAATATTATTCTATATTTTTTTTTTTTTTTTTTTGGGTATGTACATAAAACGAAGTCTTTTTAAAATTAATTTTCGACTGTTAGGATTATACACAAAACAAAACCTTTGTTTATAATTTTCGATTTTTTTTCGGAATATACACAAAACATTCTTTCTTATAATTTTTCGACTTTTAGGAATATACACAAAACAAAGACTTATTTTACAATTTTCGATTTTATTGTTGTTCGTTTGGGGTTTAACGCCATTCTCAGCACAAGATAGGCTACACAGTGAGGCAATTATAACTGGTCAAGGAAGAAATTTGGAATCCCACGGTAAGAACCACCGACCCACGGGAAGCTACTGGCAGCTTTCTCACATACTAAAGTTTTTTTGGAATATGCACAAAAGAAAGTATTTCTGAAAGAAAATCCCAGCCTACAAGTTATGATCCTGAAAAATTTGTAATGATTAAGTGTTCACTAGGATTTATCCATTAGCTGACATCAAAGGACAAAAAGCTATGCATCAGGTATAACAAGCAAAATTACACTCTAACGAGATCGTAAAACTCCATGAAACAATAATTTAGAAAAAATAGAATTCTTTATGGTTAGAAACTGACAAAAATTTACACAAAAGAACTTCAAAGCATATAATCACTGAGTCAAAGGATCAAAATTCAAGGATTGGAATTCAATAAGTCTTTTGAAGAATAAAAAAGCCGCATGTTTGACAATCGTGATAGCTAAGTAATTTTTTTTCCATATATATTTTTCAATATTATTGATAAACCCAAGAACAATTTTAAATTCCAATTTGAACCTTTTTTGTAAGCAAAGTTATATCACGTTGAACCAAGGTTATATTTGATACAAAACTGTATGTATATATAAAGGTGATTCAATACAAAAATTATACGTCATTATTTTAACTTCTTACGATTTATGGTGCAATACCATTACTTTAATTTCGTGAGGTTTACAACTATAAACTTCAACTTACCAGATATCTTATTTACTATCCTTATATTGATATTTACTTATTATCTTCTTCTTGTTGTGGGTTTAACGACATTTTTCAGCAAATGACAGGCTATACATGGCAGCCAGTATAGCTGGTGGAAAACGAACGCGGAAAAGTCCCGAGAAGAACCACCGACCCACGAGAAGCTACTAGTAGGCTTTCTCACGTACCCAGGTTGACCGAGCCAGAGACTCGAACCCACGCGGACAAAGGTGAGATGTCAGTGATCTGTAAAGGCGAACACCTAAGACAGGGTTTCTATGTGATATCCCTATCTACACCTTGGCGGATCTTACAGATATACTGGTGCTTTGTCCTAGCGACATCTATTGGATTTCAAAAATTTCCTCCCTTAGTATGAACTGCCAACTAACCGATAGCGTGGTGCATTGTACGTTTAACATCTAAAGTATGACTACGTACCAGAGTGAAGCCATTGCAAGTCTATTTGAGTGAAAGGTATTTGTGCAAACACTGACCACCAGTGGAAAATCGCTTATTTATCAGTCCATTCAAGTTGTGTGCTCCTCTTGTCTCGATTATGTAGCAACAGTGTTCAAATTTGAACAATTTAAGTTTGATTGGATGCGGAGGCTTGCCGCCGCATCCAATGAAATTCACAGACCCGAAACACAGAAATATCTGCTCGATACGCCAAGGTGTGCAGAAAGGGTTATCATATCGGAACCTTGGCTAGCGAAGATGTGCTTCACAGGGTATGCTGCGCAAGGGCCAAACAGCACACCATTTTTAAAATCTGATTGGGCTCTCAAACCGACTTCTTCGATATTTAAAGAGCTATCTGACAATCCGCTGTTTTTTGTTCTTTTTTTGTGATTATCCAAAGCAGTTGTGTGACAATTTGTACGACTTGCAGAAAATCATGGTTTCTATCCGTATTTAGAGCGTCCGCCTCGGATGCGGGAGGTCTCGGGTTTGAACCCCGGCCCAGTCATACCAAAGACTTATAAAAATGGTACAAGCAGCTGCCTCGCTTGGAGCTCGGCATTAAAAGGTTAGTGTTAGGACTGGTCGACCTGGTATCAGGATAATGTGACTGGGTGGGATATGATGCCATACGTCTGCGGCATGATGCCCCACTGCTAGGCATCACTGTAAACTGACACACTGCAGACATCGTAGCGATACGACAATCAAATCACGTGTATCAAAACTACAGAAGTGACTTGTTTAGTACCTGAAATTAGTACTGTGAAGAAAGTCAAGAAAATAATATGGAATTAAATCATTAGAATAATGATCTTTGTGAAGTCAACTTGTCCAGTATTGTGTAATCTTACTCGAACATCCAGAAAATTAATCGGACTATGTCCAATGACCAACGCTAAACAAAATCCCTGCTGTATGTATGTAGGTATATGTATGCATGGAGGCTAAACAATAGGCAGGTAGCTAGGTCGGTTGGTGGATATGTATGTATGTATGTATGCAGATTGGCTGTCTGACCCTTCCGCTTCTTGTCGTTCTGAAAGTTGAAGGTAAACGAGTCGCGGATGTTTTAAATGGTCCTAACGGCAGGAAGACGTTTGCGGAAAATGTGTTAGTGAATGTTTGTCTAAACAAGACAGTATTTTATTTTAAAAGATGTATTAACGCGAGGATGGAATTGTGCCTCATACTGAATACTGTGGATTTATTTCAGTTGGGTATTAAATGAATATTGAGACTGAGTAGAAAAGCGACAGGTAAGTATCAACGGAGGTTCTGCAGACTTCAATGCTTTGAATACTCAAATGGCTTATTTGACGCGACGAGATCAAGACCACACAAATATTTTAAGCTTGTTACAAAATGGCCCAAGCAAGTCAGCGAAAAACACGGCTTATTCTTCTGGATCACGAATATTTTTTTCTGTAAAGCACACACACACACACACACACACACACACACACACACACACTGTTGTATGGACATACAACGAACACAGTCGCCACTCGTGTATCACCGAGCGAAAACCGATTAATTTTAATGAAGCCGCAGTTGATGCACAGAGCCTTTTTGTTTGTTTTTGTATATAATAAAACATATTTGAATAATTCGTGCTACATTATTAATCCAAGGACATTTTAACGCATGCAGATTTTATATACAGATAGCATGAAATTAGAGATTAACAACTACACATCGTGTATATTAATCACGGTTATTTCAGGGGAAAATTGTTACAATAACCAGAAGATGGAAAATCCATCAGATATTTCGTCTGCTTTCGTTGTCAAAAATAGCAAAGGCAAACATCAACTGCTTTATTTACAGATGATACAACATAAGTTTATCTTTTTCATTGCATTAGACACTAAATATAATTACGGAACCACGCCAGAGTATTTTTACTCGGTATTTATAAACAAGGAGTGATATCTATACAGCAATTTTGATCTCGGATGACTAGGTGAAGTAGCTATTATTGGACGCATGTTTCTGCTGCTTACTTCGACGATCAATTTCCAATTACTTGTCATCTCTATGTGTATCCATGTGGAAAGTCTATTGAACCGAAACCACTTTTATAAAGTCAACCATACCGCGTGTGATTTTGCGACACGAAGTGATTTATATTATCAGAATTGTGCATGTGGACTGAGCGCAGATTCTTTTAAGAAAAAAAAATAGAAAAGATGAAAAAAAAACCTTTCTGCAGTTACTCGTAATAGTCCCTTTTCTCAGTCTAGTGTACGATTTCTCTCATGTAGGGAACGAGTCCATAACAAGGCCATAGGCATCAAGTCACGCCCGACATAACGTTAAAAGCGTCAAGTCAACGCCTGACATAAACAATGTTAAAGGCGTCAAGTCACTGCATGAAATTAGTACGCTGTAACAAAAAAGCGTTAACATCCATTTAATTAAGTTGGTCACATTTTTATTTTTTCCTTTGTTTTCCATTTTTTTATAAATGTATTTCCCTACAACTTTGTGCTGCATACCTAACGTACCTAACGCACAGTCTAAAAGAAAATTAAAGTGCAAAATTTAAGACCGCGCTATTAAATTATATGTACAACGATATATACCATTTAAACCTCAGTATCATATTTCATGTACATCTGGATATCTGTACTAGTATCACTTAATAATATTGTTGCATTAATTAATATGTATTGTCGTATTAAATATTAAATACTATGGTATTAAATAATATAAGATACCTAGGTATCAATTAAAATGTACCGCCGTACAAGGGCGCCCGCAGAATTATTTTCGGGGTGGAGTGGGGTGGGAAATATGTAGAGGTCAGCTACATAGCTATTATGTTTTACGTATGTAGGCCAAAACATGTTTGGAGGTGAAATCGGGGGTTGGGGGTGCTTGCCCCTGTATTTAATTATATACAATTTAGTATTTATCAAATTATACCTAGATATGCGGTATTATTTAATTTATATCTCAATATTATTTGATATTAATTATATATATATATATATATATATATATCTATCTTGGTATTTAAATATATATGGGGCTAGTAATTAATACCACAGTAGTAAATAATAATACGTACTGCAGTATTAATTAATTATACATATACATACTGCAGTATTAATTAATCAATACCTAGGTATGAAATAATACATACAGTAGTATTCATTTTTTCCAATTTAGGTAAACTTCGCGACTCATTCATTATATGTCACGGTAATCCTATTTATTTATTAGAACCATTATCAAGGTATTTATTGCGTCCTATTTATTTATTGGTACCATTACCAAGGTATTTATTGCGTCCTATTTATTTATTGGTACCATTACCAAGGTATTTATTGCGTCCTATTTATTTATTAATACCATAATCAATGTATATATTGCGTCCTATTTAATTATTAGTACCATTATCAATGTATATATTACGTCCTATTTATTTATTAGTACCATTATCAATGTATATATTACGTCCTATTTATTTATTAGTACCATTATCAATGTATATATTACGTCCTATTTATTTATTAGTACCATTATCAATGTATATATTACGTCCTATTTATTTATTAGTACCATTATCAATGTATAAATTACGTCCTATTTATTTATTAGTACCATTATCAATGTATATATTACATAATAGCCAGTTATATATCAATACCTAATACTGACATTATTGGTCTTATCGCATGACACACAGTATGTATTATTAAACCATGGTATGAATTATTAAACCATGGCATTTATTATTAAATCATGGGAATAATTATTCATACCACGGTGTATATTATTAGTATGCGGTATACGTGATTTCATACAGACGCATAAATGATTTAATACCCTGGTATATACATATCGTAGTACATGACCCAGATACTGACATAGCTGCCATAGTGTGTGTGTGTGTGTGTGTGTGTGTGTGTGTGATTTGAATTTTCAAAGTAGCTTTAACAATTTGCGAGTCATATTACTACGTTATCTGCAGTGTGGCAGTTTATAGTGATGTCTAGCACTGGGACATCATGCCGCAGACATATAGCATCATGTCTCATCCAGTCATATTATCCTGACACCAGGCCGACCAGTCCTAGCACTAAACTCTTAATGCTGAGCGCCAAGCGAGGCAGCTGCTAGTACGAAGTTTTAAAATAATTATTTAGTATGACTCGGCCGGGGTTAGAACCCTCAATCTCCCACATATGAGGCGTATCTCTAACCACTTAGGCCACCGGAGTGGTCCATGGATGCCATAACCGAATATTTTACTTTCCTCTTTACTTAAGACATGATTTGTTTGCACAAGAAACAGATGACTACAGTTCTGTGTATAATACGTTGTCTTCAAGTTAATCACTTTCGTTTACAAAACAACAACAACCCCAAATAAATTCACATATTTCTTCAGTATTCAATAGTAGCTGATGTTTCTTTCTAAACGTATTTATTCCAAAAACTCTCAAATGTTCCTGACAAACGCCATTAATTTTTGCCAAACCGTATGACGCAAAAAAGTACGTGGCATAGTTAGCAAGTCTGCACCCTCCTCATCCCCTGTAAAACGGAATTCTGGACCCCCTCCCAAAAACAGTTGTTTGATGGTAATCCTAAAAATTACACTGAAGCATAGGCAATTTTAAGTTTACAAAAACAAACTGGCTTTGGTATCTGATTTTACAATGCACGTTAGACTCGATAGAGTCGTTGACATAGAGTAGGGGATCAAGAGAATCCAAGAAACCCGAATGCATGAAATTTTTGCATAGATATTACTAGATCAACTAACTATACATCGTGTGTGAATCACGGTTATTTGAGGGGGAAATCTGTTACAAAAGTCAGCAGACGGAAAATCCGACAGATATTTTGTCTGCTTTTGTATGTCAAAAATAGCAAAAGTAGCAAAAATAGCAAAAGTAAAACAGGAACTGGTCAGTTTGAGATGATGCAAGAAAAGATTATCAGACAGACCACATTATTAAATTATTTTGTACCACTGTATAAATCCTACAATTCCAGGTTCACGCTTTAGGCGGAACAGTAAGAATTACTTCTGAACTCTCGGGTTATACTTAAAAGCCTTTGAAAAATAATAATTACAGTACAATTTAATTAAGTTCACACGGTGTGAAATACAGTAATGAAAATGACAACATTATTTTATTAGTACAAAATATATGTGAACTATTTACGTCTTCAAATGATCGTATTCAGCTGCTTCTATTAATTGATACCGACTTCGATCTATTATTATTATTATTATTATTATTATTATTATTATCATCATCATGACCATCATTAGTATTTTTATCATCATCATTATTGTTGTTATTATTATCGTCATGATCATCAGCATTATTATCGTCATCATCATCATCATCATCATCATCATCATTATTATTATTATTATTATTATTATTATTATTAACATCATCATTGCATTCACAACCATTTAAAATGTTTGTTACAACTGCTGCTGCGAATATTACTACTACTGCTATTCTTCTGTGTAACGTGGAACATGACGGACCCATCACAATCTCCTTTTAAAATGAGAAGTTTAAAGACATCGTGCCTCAATTACTAGACAGACCTGTTACTAAGTTTATCTTATTACTGGTAAGGTTCCATATTTATGCATATGACAACATAGATAAAACAAGCTATTATCACCACAAAATCTGGATATCACTGGATATAAATAGGGACCCTATATTTGATCGCAAACACAAAATCTAAAGTACACTGTCCTACCTGGCCGAATGGTCACGGATTTAAACCAGAGCGCCTATCAACTGCCTGTACATATGTGAATATACAATTTGTACCTTGGCAAAATTCAGCTGATGATAGCAACTTGATCATTGATCGGCGTTGATTCTGAGCACAGCGAGTGAAAGAAAAGGCAATTCTGTTGACTAGCATGAAAAATCTTGACGAGGTTGAAACATCTGTTGGTGCTCTACAGCAGTAGCAGTTGGCAATGTTCGGAAATAGAAGACGTTTAGAAATAACCATCCGATGCTTATAAGCGAAACAGTATTCGATCTTTAGAAAAGTTATTCCGCACATTTTCCAAATTGGAAACAGTTAAAACAACAACAACAACAACAACAACAACAACAACAAAAAAACAAAAAACAAAACAAAGAAAGACATGTTCGAAAGCTGCTCTACCTTAAACTTGATACACTTAAAAACTGGTCGATGTAACTGCTTCAACTTGTAGTGAAGTGTCTTGATACTCGATATGCAGCGGACATTAATATTCACATGTAAAAGGATTCAACGGATGTAGCTAAATGACTGGTAGGACAACACAGTCAATTTCTTGTGCATCAGGATTTCATTATCAAAGGCTTGAGTGAAATCTACGTCCGCCATACAAGATGGACAAGTTATACTACTTAAGTGGGCCTATTTGATACTCTGGTCATAATGGCTATTTGAAATACCCGCTGACCGTAGCTGGAAAGTCAAACGGATACATCTACATTTCAATTACAGTACGTAAATATGTTGACGTACCTACGCTGAAGAAACTCATATTATTGTACATGAAACTGTTTAATATTTCAAAACATCCAATAAAAGCAGAGAATATATTTTTTCAAGATATTTCTTTTCTACACTTTGTGCCACTGACGGGCCTATTCTAATAACATATAACTATTTTCACAAGTGCCGCGCGTTCTGTGGTTCGTAAAATACATCTTGCAATTTGGTAAATTTGCAAATTTTTCACGTAGATCTGACTAAACTCAGAATCTGACCATGAAAATTAAAGCGGACCTAAAAACTGACTTCTTTCTGAAGATGATCCTTCTAGGAGACAATATGGTTGGAAAGACTACGTTTTTTAAAGCATTTATGCTTCGGAATCAGAAAAAAACGTCCAAAAGTGTCGGTTGGATAAATGACTCAAACTTCTGTTGTGAAAGAGAGGTTACTGTTCGTGAAAAGACAATCTTAACACTGGTTTTTGACACTGCTGGTAAGTTCATAAACATAAAAGAGAAAGCTAGTTTTCTTTAGGATGTAGATATATTCTACTTACCGTAAACTTACTCCACTTAGTGAAATCAAAAAGAGAATATGCCTTAAGAAGCCGAAGACGCACGAATAGATGCTTTACAGTTTTTAAGAAGGCTATGTGGGTCGTATTTGTGCTTTTATACTGACAAAGGTCTCACATTTAATTTGTAAAGTTTATAAAATGTTTTTCACATCCTCTCATTTTTTAATTTAAATAAAACTCTTTACTTGTAAAGTTACAACTGAAAAGCTGCATAAGAAAACCTTACTAGTTTTCTCTTCATTGGTCATATATTACGACGAAACGTTGCAGACTGCTTCCATTAAGCTGCTAAATCATCCATACATAACGATTTGTCAATTACACTGTTAGAAAAAAATGTATGGCAACCGTTCTATTGTGTGTAAAAACTATATTCTATGAATGATTCTCAGACATTAAGTTTTACCGATAAATCCGTCAGTAGTTTTGTGCCATTTTCTCCCACAATAATGTATTTGTCTCAAAATGTAGCCCGTTTTGTTTAACCGATGCAACCATAAACTAACAAAATATTGCAAGAAGACATTTCAGCTTGTATAAAAATTATTGAACATTTCTTCTTGGGTATTTCAATACAGATGAATGAAAGCAAACATAATGTAAAATGTTCCATTTGAATATATGTCAACTTTCCTCCGTCTTCCCCAAAACCCTTCAATTACTAGTCGCAACCGGTGAGATAGACAGGATCAATTGGCGCTCTCTCTCTCTCTCTCTCTCTCTCTCTCTCTCTCTAACCCAGCTTCTCCGAACCGCTCCGGTGGCCTAGTGGTTAAAGCGTCCGCCTAAGATGCGGGAGGTCGCGAGTTCGAACCCCGGCCGAGTCATATCAAAGACTTTAAAAAATGGTACTAACAGCTGCCTCACTTGACGCTCACCATTAAGAGGTTAGTGTTAGGACTGGTCGGCCTGGTGTCAGGATAATGTGACTGGGTGGGACATCATGCTACATGTCTGCGGCATGATGCCCCAGTGCTAGACATCACTATAAACTGTCACACTGCAAACATCGTAGCGATATGACTCAAAAATTGTTAAAGCTACGTTAAAAATCTAAATCACACACACACTCTCTCTCCATTAGTCAAAAGCCCGGAAGATACCTTACAATAACCCAATAATCAATTCAACATCTTTGAATAATTCTAAATTTATTGGAAGCAACTGCCAAGAGGTCATGGTTATCAAATTTTCTGAAGTAATGTTTGCGATACATCATTAAAAGTATTTAGTAAGCACATCCCAGTGAGTTATTTGGTTTGCGGTATATCATTAAACGTATGTTATTATGCATATCCAATGAGTTATTTAGTTTGAGATATGTCATTAAACGTATGTTATTATGCACATCCAATGAGTTATTTGGTTTGCGATATATCATTAAACGTATATTATATGCATATCCAATCAGTTATTTAATTCGAGATATATCATGAAACGTACGTTATTATGCATATCCAATGAGTTATTTAATTTGAGATATATCATTAAACGTATGTTATTATGCATATCCAATGAGTTACTGGTTTGCGATATATCATTAAATGTATGTTATTATGCATATCCAATGAGTTATTAGGTTTTGCAATATATCATTAAACGTATGTTTATTATGCATATCCAATCAGTTATTTGGTTTGCGATATATGATTAAGCGTATGATATTATGCATATCCAATGACTTATTTGGTTTGCGATACATCGTTAAACGCAGTTTATTAAGCAGATCCAGTGAGTTATTTGGTTTGCGATATATCATTAAAAGTATATTATTAAGCATATCCAAGGACTCATTTGGTATAACAACATGCAACGGTAGTTTTCTTACGATTTTAAGCAGCGAACGCCTACCGCGTGATGACAATGCAACTCTTTTAATAAAGATGGCGTTCTACAAATATTACATACTTCTGGGAGAGTCGCAGGTGTAAAGTGAAGTTGTTTCCATTGGAGTGAATGTTGGCATACATCTACGCTACTTTCGTGCACTGTGGAAAAAATTTCTTTAAATAATGTACTTGTGGAAATTGTAAATGATCTATGCACACAGATGACCAAAAAATGGCGTCTCACACGTTCTAGTAAAATCAGCCTGAATTAGTCTAAAGCACACTATCTTTAGCAGTTATTAAAATAGAAAAGCGAATTTTGCCACAATAGGCAATAAGTTTCTACGAGTTCAACGAATGAATTACAAATATATAAAAAGTAACAAAGGTATCAGATCTTTTTTGTGTTTTCATTTTTGCAATTTATCTATTAAGTCCATTAAGTGAAATGACCAAACGGAGCTAGCAGTTATATATACATATATGAACCTCTAAAGTAGGCCAAACTGTATCCTCCATATCCCAAATTACGTACATGAAACATTCACAAAACCAAAGGGAACTCAAAGTTCTTCTGATAATACCTAAGATATACAACGTCTTTTTTAAATAGCCGCTATAACCATTAACTAGCATGGAAAACATGGAAAATTCTCTCTTTAAAAATCTAATTCGATGCAAAATAATTAACTGTAGAGCGCCACCAAAGACAAGTAGAGTTACCGTTCTTTGTGAGATGACGGTGCTGCCACTCATAAACTATCACTGCTTATCTTGACAGGTAACAACAATCTCTCAGAAATCTAAATTAACTAAGTACACTAGCATGATAGTGACTCATCGGAATCAAACACTTTGTGAACTTTCTGTACTAGTTATTGTCTTCACGTGTTGTGTAAATGTATCCTGATACACACTTACTGTCAATCACTACATCTGTAATAAAATGATAAATAAAAGCATAAATTTCTTGAGTCATGTAACAACAATTGCTTTAGGTTTACGTTATATCAGTATTTACACCGGGGATCCTATTAGACATGTAGGCAATAGTATTTATTTTAACAGGATAAAAAAAAGCCCGAGACTTCCTAGGCAAATGCATTGTGAATTCTCCACTTATTGGACGTTGTTAAGCAAAACAAATTAGGTGCTTTTAAGCAATCGTGGGAGATAATACATTTGTTACTATGTAACATTATGTCACACCAGTCTATCATGACGCAACAGTGCTTAGAACTACGTCACCTCATAATATCTATGTATGAGATATTCACTCATAAAAATAATTAGAATAATATTTCTCTTCAACCCTATTTCTATTCACTTTAATTTTGTGAAAAACCATTTAAACGCAATTAATCATTTAACAAATGAGGGGATATACTAAATAAATTATAGTGTTTGTACTGTTGGAGATTGTGGTCTCGCCCCTAGAACTCGTGCTGTTGTACTTTTGTCTCGCCCACAACATCTAACAGTTCAAAGAATATAATCTGTAATTATTATCTGTCCGTCCTTCATACATTTTCCAGTTATTACAAAATACGAAACTGTAGAGCGCCACCGAAAACTATTAGACGTTGTTGATCACTTATTGTGTGCTACAAGTAGGGCCCAGTCCTTTTATTTTTTTGTGTGTGTGTGTGTGTGTGTGTGTGTGCAACGTAACATGACATCACAGCAGGTCTATGATGTAGCAATTGTTACGTCACATCGTTTTTCTGTATTTATGCGCGTTTCGCTTTTTTTCAAACATGTCAGTTATTTGAGTCAAATGTGTGAAAACGAAACTTCACCTAAAGCTTTTCTTTTCTGAAGAACACATATCACGTTATAATCCATACAGTCCTCCCAAAGTTTTTGAGCGGAAACCATTTGCTACCTTTCGATATACAGACGTACAGAATGACAAAGTTTAGTTTTGTATGCACCTCCACACATATAGTGGTGTCACTGAGACTCAAAAAAATGCAAAATATGCAAGCAAAAAATCTTATTACCAACTTTTTAAAAAATTAAAAAGTATAAGTGTCTTTTTTGTGTGGGGTGGTCTTATAATGAAACTTCTGTTCCATTTCTATTTGCAGGTCAAGAAAAATACCGAAGTCTCACTGCATCATATTACCGCGGTGCGCACGGTTGTCTTATCTTATTTGACGTCACAAAACAGGTGACGTTTGACAACGTCAGATACTGGTAAGAAACTTATTTCAACTAAAGTATGTTCAAGTTATCTACACTGAAAGTTTAAACTCCGTTGCCTTTTTACTTTTGCTTCATTTATGGAACTATTTTATATTATCTTCCAAATTTCGTGCCAAATTCTGGCTTAATTGAAATCTTGTCGAGTCCATACTGACATGAAATGTACCCATTTCGTTTAGCTCCCTGTTAAAAGACATGTTCCGCGTGAATCTTCTTCCGATCGAACATATTTTTTGATCCCAACTTACCCGTCGACCACGGAATATGTGGCCCCAACTTCATTAAAAAAATTCAAAAAATCGTTGACCATGTCAATCACTAGCTATGTGAATTATTACGTAGTCTAATCTGGCCTGGTATGTTTGGGGAAGCTGGACGACAGTGAATGTATCACCTATGCAATTTTCAAAATATGCAATGAGTTACATTCTTTATATCTTTGGCGTTTTCGTAAAATAAATGTTCATGAAATTTTTATCATATTTTTCAAAGTTCTATACCAATCAAAAGGAATATTTTGCATGCTCGAATCATGAATTTTAAAGAATGGTTATCTTTTTATGCTAATGAGTGGGTAGAGTCACTATCTGCTTATAAATATTTGAATATATTTGTAGTAAAGGGCAATTTACCCCTTACGAAATGGATCCACCGCTTTGCTTTCGTTTTATACGACTATTCTATAAATAAAATGTTTATTAACGTTTCAAAAATGCATGTCACCAATACCTAATTAGTAAGTGTAATCTCTATGTAGCGTTTACTTTCTCGTGAAATCTTTCCAAAACAAGAAGTAAATAATTAGATAATACACCTAATTAAAAGATAATATGAAATACATTGTTATCCTCTGAGACAAAACTGTTATTATGGACGATATAAACATCTACCGCTAGGCTATTTAAAGATTTTATTATTTTACATTGGCAAATCTCCAACAAACTCAAACCACGAAGATGCTCATATACAATCTCAACACACCGCTAATTATGTTCTCTTCATATTAACAACTTCATAACAAATTTAACTTAATGATATTCAACCTTAACACCAACTTCAGATTTATGTGCGAAAGCGCGCGCGCGCGCGCGCGTCTTTATATCAGTAAAGTTCAATCATTTTCTTTATTCTGATCAAGTTTTGCCAGTATTTTTGGTATCACTTGATCGAGGCTGATAAACAAAATGTATATGAACTATTTGGATGACAGCTGTTTGATTTGCGTCATTGGATAAATATTATGATCCAAAAGTAGTACAAATAACATTTTTTATCATTAGATAGAGATGTTCAATCGGTCTTGTTTTGCACACTCTGTCATCAAGCTGATTATTTAACATAAATTACCATTCATGATACCAGGGACTGAATATAACACATGTAAACTTATCTCAGATTACGTTAAGGGCTTCTTAAAAATGCTAAGTCATCTCGTTTCTTCTTGTTAGGCATGAAGATCTGAAAGTATACAGTTCCCAATCAGAGCTCTGTACGATGCTGATAGGCACCAAATGTCACGTGGAGGAAAGCCAGCGGGAAGTACCGCGCGAACGCGCAGAAAAATACGCGGAAAGTATCGGCGTTCCATATATGGAAGTGAGCGCTGAGAAGGGAATCAACGTAACAGAAGTTTTTGAAAAACTAGCAGACTTAATAATTGATAGTCTTCAAAGACGGCAGGAAATCCAGCATCAGACATCTACGGCAAGTCAGATTATTTTAACAGAAAGCTTAAAGAAACAATGGTGCTCTTGTTAGTGAGATTCAAAATGGAAAAAAAAAATATCTAGAGTTCTCTTCATGTGACTTGTCATATACAATGTTATCCTTGACAAGGTGATCGATATCTTCTCGCATCATCCTAATAACGGGCAATAATGCTTATCCGTATTAATCTGAAGAATGTAGATAATCACAAGTTGTTGCAATACTGTCGCGTGCACGAAAGTGACTAATTTATTAAAATGGCGTATTTTCTTCCAAGAGATTCTCTTTAAGTTGGCAGTGAGATTTAAGTCACTCTCGATAGAAAACTGAACTTCTGTGAAAACTTTACACCTGTATTTCTGTGACAACTTTACGCCTGACAAAAATGTAAGTTCATACATCGCAACCAAAGTGAAATTCATCTATTTCATCTATTAACAGTAATAATATTGTATTTTAATGACAGAAACTTCGTTGCCCCATTCACTTAAAGCTTTGTTTCGGTACAAATCTCCAGTATTTTTGTTCATTCTCCACGATTTCAAAAAGTGACCTGCAGCATTATGCTTCGACCTTATACGAGGTCAGTATGTCTCGGAATTTAAAAACGCGACAAACGTTTTGGAATTTGAAATGCTACAAAAGTTCCGAAATTTGAAATGCTACACTATGCTCCAGACCTTATAAAAAGTCATTGAAATGCTGCAAGAATCCAGACTGAAAACATTCATCAGTCGACAGTGACCGAGAATATGTGAAAATTACCATGAAATTAAACAATTGTGAACATTTTCACATCAAGAAGAAATACAACCAAAAAAGTAACATAAACTGGAAACGTGATCTATTTTAAATTAATGGACAAAATTATTCATTGTCAGTGCCACCGTAATTTTTGTTAAAGACAGACTGCAGACATAATGAAGAAAATGTCATTTTGTTATCTGTATGCATATTGATCAAATATAATTTCCGTTTGTATCTGTTTTCACCTTGATTCTACTGAACATATTTTTCGTCTGCTGCAATGAAATATGTTAGGGATTTCAATCCATCATGGGATGTGAAACACAATCGAATCGGAAAAGTATGTGAATTGTATCTAAAATAGTTTTCACATTTTCCAATTGTGCAAATACAAAATTTTCACTTAAACTGCTATCCACTCAACAAAAACAATAATACGCCTAATTTAAGCCCTGCACCGTCGCCTCCCCCCCCCCATGATAAAAGGGCGGCTTCTCATGATGGTTATTATAAAACTATAAAAACCTGACTAATGCGCTAATCACTGTTTAATTTACAGAACACACCCCTCACTTTTATCTGTTGCTAGATGACGTGGGTGTACATTGGGATTTCTACACTGGATTTTTATTTCAGATAGTTTTGCTCACGAAAAAAATATCCCAAACGCGGAACCTGAAGGTCAACGGCACGCGTAAGATAACTGGATAAATAATGTGATGGTGAATTCCATAGATAACTACCATCTGTTGTCATTCAATCGTTGTTTTTCGAAATCCAAATGGTCTGCCGATCACTTTCAAGTCAGAAAACGCCAAACATTCCTTGAGCATATGTAGGTTGACAAGTTTATCTGAGTGAGTGTGTGTTAACGCCATTTTTCAGCTAATATAGGGTATACCTGTATACCTGGTGGTGGAACATCAACCCATGGGAAGCTACTTGCAAGCTTTCTCACCCATTCTGGCCGTGCTTGAGACTCTAAACCACGTGGACAGAGGCGAAATGTCAGTGGTCTGTAAAGGCGTGCGCCTTAAACCATTCAGCCACCAGGGGCCCCCTTATCTGACTGAAGTGGCGTGGTTCATTAATGGTCTGATACCCAGGTAAAATTCACTCTATGACAAGCATAATATTTCCTACGATTTCACAATATTTTATCAAAGTTTTTAAAAAAAAATTCACCCTGAACCGAAATTTTAGTCATATGGTTGGAAAAATATCCCACAGGAAATTTTTTATTTCACAGAGAATGCTACAATAATGAGTTGGCAATACTATCGTTGCTGTTTGAAATTCATTTGAATTATTCATTCATAGTCGAATTACTCTGGAGAACTATAGTGTCCATGGTCGGCCAAGTTGGTTTCAGTGGGGCTGAACGCCATTTTTCAGCCGATGAGAGGCTATACATGGCGGCAAGTATACTTGGTGGAGGAAGAACCCGGGATGAACGACCAACCCACAGGAAGCTGCTGGCAAGCTTTCGCACCTACGTTGGTCGAGCCGAAACTCGAATCCAAGCGGACAAAAGTGAGATGTCAGTCATCTGAAAAGGCGAGCGCTTTAGACTACTTGGCCATTCAGGCTCATGCAAGGTCTACCAGACTGAACAGACCACTGATTACAAATCAAAGTATTAATAGTACCGATATCATGGAAGGTTAAGTGATACTGATTTTACACAAGATCAGATGGAAGTACACAAATCCTGAGATAGTGTTATCCGTGGTGTCCTTCTTACCATCGCAAACATACTGTGCTTAAAAATCTGTATATTATTTTTTTTCTTCAAATTTTCATTTCTTTATATGCAGAATTTATATTAACATATACAATATTACCGGCGGAATTACTGTGGTGATTTCCATTGTGAAGCAGCTTCTAATATTGCTTTAGGCATTTCATTCAGCGGAACAATATCCAAGGGAGAGAACTACTAACAGGACCACTCAATTACCTAAAATTGAGTTGCCGTTGTCAAATGAAAACGGTCCTGAAAGGCAAGTGGATACAGTATCTACATATTGTTACTAATTTTTAAGAAGATAAAAATCTGTCTTTTTTTTACTATGATTTGTAATGCAAACTATATTTGGTTAAAGATAAATGGATATTATGCCATAGTCATTAAGAGACCGAAATCTCTCCAAGCTAATAAAAAAAAGATGTTTTCTAATCTCTCAAGTTTAAACTGTATATATGTATGATTGTTTTCAAATATTGCCATCTATTTTTAGTATTTGATTAATAAGAAGGAGTTGTCTTTTCACAAGCATGTCACATGACCACGGAAAATAAAAGTTTAAAATGAACTTGTCTGTCGACAATAGCCTTATTTCCTTCCCAACAATTAACTGTTTATACTGGTTGATTTTATGCAAGGGAATCGATAGGAAAGCTTAACAAACTTGGTTTAAGAAATACTGTTGCAGTAAATTTAATAATCCATATAGAAAGCATGTTTATTGCCCAGTTTGATGAACATGAACTATGATTCCATGAAAGTTTTGGAACGTTTTTTATATTTCTTTCAATAATAGAAACACAGAATCTTGACAAAAGATGGTCGTTGAATATGACAGAACTTTGGTGTGTACAATTTTTTGTTGTGGACAATTTTTGATTGTATCAATGTTTAAAATGTTTATTTTCAAGATAAATCAACCATGAATTTTTCCTCATCTAAATGAATGCAGATTAATATTTACAGTGACTATAAGATTTTCAAACAAACAATGCAAAATGTGGTACAAAACACCCACTATTCCAGCATGTTAAAAAAAACAAAAAACATTTCATCCACTATTTATAACACAAGCACACAGATAAAATAACTGCATAATAATGCTCCTTGTAAGTTGGGGAAAACAAATAGAAATTGGCCTAAAAAGATGGCTATACCTCTTGAAAAAGAAATCAGGTAAAACGGGCACAACTTCACAAAACTGGAAGTAATCAAAGGAAACGTTGAAATGACACATGTAAAGCTGTACCAAAGATTGCATCAGAAATGTTAAAAAAATATGCAGTTCACATGACACAGCAGATGACTTAAGGACCACAATGCCTTTGGATGGCAACAGAACAAAATCCTAGAGAAAGTAACAGATGTAAACCTATTAAGATGTTGACATATTAGACGACAAAGACAGGGTCTACATGTAATGACAGCCATAGCTGATGATGAATCAACATCAGTATATGAAACTGAAAGCACTTCATGTCACGATGCTTTATATAAAATTCTGTCAAGCTCGTGAAAAGAAGTGGTTTAAAGGTCTTCTATATTTAGAAATGGTGGCTATATCTCTCTGCAAATTTGAGCACACCTTACGAAAGGATGCTATCTGTCAAGTATGGTAAAAACTTTTAGTGTTTTTTGAGAAAATGTCATTTCAAGTTTTGTTTGCTTTTTTTGTTTTAAGTAATAACAGGCATATTTCGTGGCAGATCAACAACATTGTACAAAACTGAGAGACTTTCATGCCAGGATGTTTTTTTGATAAATCTGTCTGAATTCTGTTGAAACCCATTTAAACCATGATGCTTCAGCTGAGTTCTGGTGAAACTGGTCATGTGTTTTTAGAACAAGTTGGAAATGGCAATTAATGATAAATGCCCAAAGGCAAACAGAAGCAGGGCCATACTATAAGCTTAGGTCACTTGGCCTTATGGTCAAGTTACCTAGAAATAAAAGCTGTTGGCTGGTACATTGACTTTTATGCTATTTCAAAGGATTTTTAAAAATCTATTTTCTAGAAATGCAAACTGTCTTCACTAAATACAATAAAAATTTGGTTTTCGTAACAAATCCACGTGTCTGCATATCTTCAAGAATTTTGTGCGGACAATGAGATAAAAAACATCCACCAAGAGAGGGAGTTGTTGTTGTTGCTGTTGTAGGGTTTAACGCCATTTTTCAGCACAAGATAGGCTATACATGACGGCCAATATAACTGGTGGAGGAAGAACCCTGGAAAACCCCGGGAAGAACCACTGACCCACGAAAAGCTATTGGCAAGCTTTCTCATGTACCCATGTTAGCCGAGCCTGAGACTTGAACCCACGCAGACAGAGGTGAGATGGCAGTGATCTGGAATGGTGAGCACTTTGGACCACTTGGCCACTCGGGGTCCAGAGAGAGAGAGAAGCATTACCAAATTTGGGTCAGCTAGACATTAAAGTGTCCTTATCACAAACATGTCGGAGATAAGTGACAGGTTAATGGGACAGGGCCAATATCCAATGCCATATTAATATGATCTTTAAACCTGAGATTATCTCTCAGTCTGTATCAAGCATGACATTATATTGGTGATAATAACATAGAAGATTTCAAGATAATCAGTGTATACACCTATGATACATAAACAAAACCTTTAAACCTGTGTATATTTCTCAGTATGTATGTAAACATGGCATCAGATTGGTAGCTGTTATGGGTTTAATGTCATTTTTAAGTACATGATAGGCTATACATGGTGGTGGGCAAAAAACCCAGAAAAAACCCAGGAAGAAATGGAAAGATTTTTCACACACCCACATTGGCTGAACCAGATACTCAAACCCATAAGGACAGAGGTGAGATGCAGTGATCTGTAAAGGCGAGCACCTTAGACCACTTCGCCACTTGGGGTCCCTGTCAGATTGGAGGTAAGAAGATAGAAAACCTCAAAATCAGCAATCTATAGACACATTTAATAGACATATCAATAGACATTTCAATAGACATATCAACAGACATCAATAGATACATCAATAGACATCAACAGACTTTTCAACAGATATATCAATACACATCAACAGACATTTCAACAGACATATCAATAGACATTTCAATAGACATCAACAGACACAATAGTAAATTTCAACAGATAAATCTATGGACAAATAAATAGCCATATCAATATATACAAATGAGTATACAAAAGAAAATTGTAACAGACATCATCAAACCTATTCATGTTACAATCTGCCACTATGTGTCCTCATGAGCCTAGTGTCACATACATAAATTTAAGTATTAATACATGACATGAATTATATTTTTATTCTGAATGTAACATATACTGAAAGTAAATTACTTCTATCCTCCCCACATCCGAGTTTACAACAAGACACTGTTAAAATAAGGCAAGACAAAACTCGGCAAGATGAATCAAGTGACATGCTCAGTTAAGAGTAAAGAGCAAAACTCAGCAAGATGACTCAAATGACAGTTCAATTTAAGAGTAAAGAGCAAAGGATGACCCAAATGCCATCAAGAGTAAAGACCACTGAAAAACTGAAAAGTTTTTAAATCAAAACTCCCGTAAAGGGATAAATGTTCTACTGACCAAAAAGAATTTTGTGCAATTCATGATGAGATCATTTTTTTCATTTTAACTACTGAATGTTGAAATAATCTCTGATATATTTTAGCAGTAAGAAGATTCTGAAATTAAATGTGAGATCAATACCATTTTCATGCAGTACTAAATATACACCATTAGAAGTCTTTTGGTGAAAACTCCTGATCCATAATACCTTCCACTAAGGACAAGCAGCTATAATAAGACTTTCAAGATGGCTGTCATAGTGTCCATATTAGAAGTAAGATCGGCACCATTTTCATTTAGGTTGGTAGACATCATAAGAAGTCTTCTCACAAACTCCCCTTGTAGTCATAACAAGATTTTCAAGACAGCCGCCATAACAGCCATATGGTATGTCCTAATGGCAACATTTTCTTTAGGACCTACTAGACATACTGACAAATCTTCAGTGAAGATCAGAAGTCTTTTGGTGGCCATTATTCAAGAAGGGCATCAATAACAAGACAGAACTGATCTGGATATGTGCCAATCTTGGTCAGGAGTTTTGACTTCAAAAGAGGAAGACTTTTTCAACCTGAATTTAGCATGTAAATGGACAAAAACTACAA
The DNA here is from genome assembly GCA_016617855.1 of Megalonaias nervosa. NCBI lineage: Eukaryota > Metazoa > Mollusca > Bivalvia > Unionida > Unionidae > Megalonaias > Megalonaias nervosa. The sequence goes on from JAECUM010093062.1 coordinate 113,225, forward strand.
CTACTGAACAAATTTCCACTTTTATAATGTTGAAATATGCATATCATCCCATCAAATCAGCCCTTTCACAGTAACTTGTTGCCATTCATACTCTCCTTATATGTACCACAAGCATTTCTAGCATCTCTTAGTTGATCATTATCTGGGTTATATTTCTGACAGTCCTCATCACTGTTGATATTAACACTTATATACTGACAAACATTAAATACCGAACCAAAACCAACCTGTTTTATGTCACCCAAGCTCTTTAGTAATGTCTAATCCAGTCATAACCCATTAACATCTTACCAAATTACTTGTATAATTAAATTTTTAATTTTAGGTTAATGTCTGTTGAAAAAGCAATTAAAGTGTCATGCTCAGTCACATGATCACAGAAAATCTACACTGGAAACAAGGTTTAAAAAAAAGCCTGGAAAAATGTCTCTTCTGGAATCTTTGAAATAATAATAATTTTGAGCATGCAGAGATTTCCACAAGGGATGGGAGACATCCCTCATCTCGGGAGGAAAAACATCCCTGTTGGGAGGTTCACATGTTTGCAACCTGGCCATTGTCATGACCAAATTTGATACCTGAGACACCATTTTCATGAAGGATCAACTAGACATCACGAGAAGTCTTCTGGTGAAAAACTCGTGTCAATATCACATTTTTCAGGAACAGTATCAATAAAACATTTTTAAAATGGCTGACATGGTGGTCATAATGGACATCAGATTTAGCACCGTTTTCATTGAGGACCAAGTAGACATCACAAAACCATAGTTTATGTCACCATGACAACTGGCCCCTGTGAATATGATACTTGCATAAGTTGTTGTTTACTACAGTTTATGAAAATAGAAAGGTCTGTGTCATAATTTTGGCAAATTGCTAATTCCATAAAGAGTTACTGCATCAAAATAATTATTATTTTCCAGGACACACACACCATATACATTAAAAATAACATGGCTTTAAAAGTGTTGGTATAAAGCAATTTGATATGCCAGTACTATTGGTATATCAAATTGTGATCCGCCCATGGCACAGTAATATGCATATATAAACATTCTTCCAACGGTGCCCTTGCAACTGTGTGCTGTCCATTCATTAACCATTAGTGACGTATGAAAATAGCGATAAAAAGTATTAATAATCCCCGTTTTCTAAATGAATTTAATATGGTACACAGTTTCATCACAATCCTTTCTGCTTTCCATTCCCCCTCCCCTCTCATGTACATGGGACAAAATACGCAGCAATCTGGAGTGAGAGAGAAAAAGAATTTGGGCTGGATGAAACCCTTGAAAATGAACTTACGCCAAGTAACCTAGAAGAATATGGTTTGTCGTAACGGTATGTGTGCACTTTCCTTGGGATTTATCTACAGTGTTTATATAATCAATGATACAAAGTTACAAACCCTGTCGACATTATACGGTAAATTTCTTGGTTACATGGTAAACATACTGTGATGTATTTAATGTTTTGTTGTTGTTCTTAAACCTATTATAATGTTCTAAAAAGAGATTATTATTAATTAAATATGAAAATGTCCAAATGCTGCCCCCCCCCTTTTGACCGTTGTAGCAAGATACGGTTTAAAATCTATGAAACGACGAGCGTAGAGGATTTTCGCTTGTGTCATCCCCTGATGTCTTTGAACTTATGAATGATCTTAAAACTTAAGTAAAACTGACAAAAGGATATGAGAGAGAGAGGGAGAGAGAGAGAGAACAAGCGAGTTTTAAAGTCAAACCGACCATAGGAAGAGAGAGAGAGAGAGAGAGAGAGAGAGAGAGAGAGATAGTTTTATAGTCGGTAGTACTGTTATTAAAGCAGACTAATGACTTAGATCAACTGTAAATATATTAAAATATTTTAATAACCTCTTGTTGGTTCGGTATTTTACTTAGTTTCTATTCCACACTAATTTCCATGCGCCGGTACATGAATGGCTGAACATTCATGTGAATGATTGAGCTAACAATGTGTTTAAAGTACTCTACTTTCCTCATTAAAACCATCTTTCATGTTTAAATCATAAGTGTGTCTTATATTGATTTAATCAATGTGAACAAAAAAAGAAACTCAAGAAAGAAAAAAAATCAACTTATCAGTATGCAATGGTGATTGTAAATAGCAACAAAAGGCACAGAACTACATACTTTAGCGGACACACTCAGAAGGGATGTGAGTTCATTCACTTGGTTAACACACAGTTGCCTGTACTCAATCTTAAACTTCATTTAAAGGGCAAATATATGTATCTGTATGTGATATAAATAAAATATATGTACAGTATGTATGCTGTATCAATGATGTACCACTCAATGCATAAATTTTTCATTAAAAGAAAACTCAACAAGCCTTGTTTCCTTTTAATGAACAATTTATACATCTCATGATATATCATTGATACAGCATACATACTATACACGTATTATATATATATATATATATATATATATATATATATATATATATATATATATATATAATGTGCAGGATAAACTGATGAAATTACTCCATAAAAAAAAAAAACTTTTCAAAAACACAAAGGATTATTTAGTTTTACACAGCACATCAGATGCCAACAGTTCACCTGTTTCTTTCACTTTAGCCTCAATGTATGTTTCAAACTTTTTACGCGCTTCTTTCCTACCATTAGCAGAGCATCTTAATGTATTTGACTCGATTAAATATTTATGAGACTGAGTGTTCTCTGCTTTCTCTAAAAGTTTATCTACAGTATCATAAAATAATTGCATGTCCTTTTCTAGTCTTATTTCATTGCTTTCAAACATTCCAGTTCAGGAAATTCATCATTTCTCATTCTTTTTAATTTTAACTTTTTCTCTTCTGCTGCCATCTCTGTCCAGCTGCCATAAGCACACCACTTGTAACTGTGATATTCTCTGTCTTCCAAATGCTATTTAAATGGATATATATGTATATATAGACCTCATGGCAACAAATCTCTTCTCCTGCATGTTGTTAGTCATGGTCTCTTTATTTACATGAAAGTGTGGACCTAGGCCAAACATGTATATATACGACATCTTATCTGAACCATGACTTACTGTCTTAGCAATTTCACTGTCAGGAAACATCAGGACAGAAAGTTGTGCAATATTCTCAAAACTATTAAAAGAATAACAATGTGCTGAAGCCACTTTTAAAGCCCAGAGAATCTCAGCTTTTAGGGTGTCATCAGTAGTGACAAGCAGCCACAAATAAAGAAACTTCCAGTGCAGAAAAAGGAAATCGATGACTGTGCATGCATACAAATGATTAGGCACGTGTGCAAAAATCTTAGTTATCAGACTCAACCATGGCTACCGATGTAATATGATAATCATTGCAAAATCATTCACTGCAAGGTTCCAGTGGATAAATAAAGTATTTTCACTAACAAATTCTTTTTATAGCTTTTTTAATATCAAATTCCATGACATTTTTTAGAAAAGTAATTTTCAAGGAGGTTTCCTGGATATTTTTCCTGCTTTCAAATTCTAGCTGGACTCCAGGACCTCTTTAAAAATGAGGAGGGCTCGGGGACCCTGCCCATAGCTACAGAATGACTTGAAAATGTGCATCAATGTTGCACATTTAGCACAGGAATTACAGGTTTCACACAAATTTAGTTCCATGTTCAAATACTGATCCCTGTGTGCCTCTTGGGCACACCATTTCATCCATTATTGATAGTAACAGCAAGTACATATCCTTTCAAATTTTGTGAACCCTCCAGAGTTGTGGGATGGGGTGGGTGGGGTGTACTAGGTAAAATACTGTTACATGAAAGACAAAATGTGGAGATATATTGGAGTTAATTTCTAGAGATACCAGAGTAAGGTGAAAGGACAGTATGGTAGGTGCAAACTGAGGGCATGTGATGGGTATATAGGCCAAAAACTGCTCCTGACAGATGTCCAATGACAGTTCAAGAATTTTCCAGACCCACTTTACAGTGTGTGTGTGTGTGTGTGTGTGTGTGTGTGTGTGTGTGTATGTATATATATATATATATATATATATATATATATATATACAACACAACCTTTATTTCCCTACCTGAGTCATTCATGGCCCTAACCAGGTCCAGTATTCTCTTGTCTCTACGCCAGTAATCCGGAGCAAACCCTCCAGGGATAATGAGACCAACCAAATTCTGTAAATATATCAAGTAAAAAGTAAATGAGCATCAGAGATGCAAAAGCTGAAATGCAGTGGGTATAACTTGTACAATGTGAGATTAAACAAAAGCCATTTAACTTTGAAAATGGTTTACTCTGAGTTTTGAGATCTATATTTATCTGCCAATCAAACTAAAACAACTTGATGAACATCTGTATTTCAAAACTAAGTAAATTATATAGACCCCTGTGAAGATCTTAAAATTGAAATTTTGAAAATCTGGTGCAGAAAATTCTGGGATACAGCACAGATAAATTCAGATATCAGATTACAGCAACTTCATTTATTATATGTGTTAGTGCATGAAAGCCCGATATGTTGAAAGGATTCTTTCAAGGAAGCTTACATTCAAAATTTATCACAGATATACTCAGAACAAGGAGGCCAGGGCCTGTATGTTGAGCCCATGATTAATGTACTGCTGTAAATAGTGACCTTGATCCAAGGTCAAAAGGGGGAGAGTGAGCATTTTGAAGATTCAATTTTTTTTCCTGGTTTCATAATGATTTGTCGCAAGTATAAAGAAAATCTATCAAGGAACTATAAACCATAACCAAAACCTCAATAAAAATTTCCCATGACTGACCATGACCCCAAGGTCAATAAGGGAGAATGAGCATAACGAAGTTTCAATTATTTTTTAAGTTTCATAATGAAATGTATGAAGAAAATCTATCAAGAAATTTAGGAACCATATGCAATAACAAAAAACAATAACAACCTCCATACAAAATTTCCCATTACTGTGACCTTGAACCCATGGTCAAAGGGGTAAGTGCACAAGTGGCAGTCTAAGTTTCATAATTGATTCATTTCATGTATGAAGAAAAATCCATCAGAGCATTTAAGAAATGTAAGCAAATGAAAAAACTTTAATCAAAATTTTATAGCAAATTTTCTATAAATGTGACCTTGACTACAAGGTCACAAGGGTAAGTGGGCATGTCACAGAACAACCTGTCTTAGTTTCACAATAATTCATTCTGAGAATGATGAAAATCTCATAAAGAGTTTAAAAAATGAAGAAAAAAAACATTAACCGAAGTCTTAACTGTTGATGCCACTGCCATTTCCATTGGGCTTCACAATAACACCATTGTGCTGACACCTAAGTAAATTAAGGAACACAACTCAGTCAAATACTTTTAAAAAAATTCAGATATGAGATGTTATACCATAAAACTTAATTTAATTTAGCAAGTAAATTAATATTTCCTACAATGATAAAAAATTTTAATAAAGAGATGATGTATGAGATACAAAAGCCGATGACTATCCAGATGGCCAGTTCTGAAACTTGTGATATAGAAACCGATGATTATTGAAATGAACAGTTCTGTTCCATAGAACTATCGAGACAAACAGTTCTGTTCCAGTTAACTATTCAGACAAACAGTTCTGTTCCAGATGACTATTCAGACAAACAATTCTGTTCCAGACGACCATCCAAACAGTTCTGTTCCAGATGACTATCCAGACCAATAGTTCTGCTCCAGATGACTATCCTGACAAACAGTAATGTTCCAGACAACTATAGTTCTGTTCCATACAACTATCCAGAAAAATAGTTCTGTTCCATACAACTATCCAGACAAATAGTTCTGTTCCAGATGACTATCCAGACAAATAGTTTTGAATAGTTTATGACACAGAAGCTGACAACTATCCAGAAGAACAGTTCTGAAACTGGTGACATATTCATTTTTTTTAAGCATCGAGGTATGTTACAGATATGAGTAAATAGATGAACCTGTTGATGTCGTTTGTGAGAAATACTGTCAATGATGTCGTCTGTTGATGTCACTACTGTCAATGATGTCTTTTTCATATTTTTCTGGTGCATCCCACAGCAATTCATATTATTAATAATTGTGATGAAAGAAAGGAAGATCACATTATGTTTGTCAATAATTGTGATGGAAGAAAGGAATATCACATGTTTTTAATAATTGTGATGAAAGAAAGAAAAATCATTTATCTCTACCCAATCTGACAGCCACTGTCTTTTCTTTGACCTCTGACCATCATTTACTTTATCAGCCATGTTCTGAAGTCGCACCCAAGTTTTCTCTCAAATCTCAGGTGAGCTAGTTGCTGGATGTTTTCTATAAAAACACTTTGCAAAAACAAAGCTGACTCATGACCACATTGGATACTCAATTGACAAATGAAAGTAACCCTCACCTAAATAATTATCTAAATAACCCTCGTCATTGTAATTAAGAATATCGACCACTATCTAAATGAACCAAACTGAAGATGATTTGTTGATTAACTGCACTCAATTCACTTAGGCATAATGACTACAAGTTTAATTTTTATGATCAAAACAAACTCATTGGACAATATTAAATCAAAGACAAATTTACAACTTGCTCAACCAAACAGACAACAAAGACTTCAATAAAGATAGCAGTAAAACAAAGACTTCAATAAAGATAGTGGTAAAAAAAAAGACTTCAGTAAAGATTGTGGTAAAGACAAAGACTCCAATAAAGATAGCAGTAAATCTTTTATTTTATCTATAGGAAGCAACATAACTTCAACAGTCCTTGACAATCACCTGCCATGCAATTAAGCATCACATTGCTGAAGAATTATGTAAGGCAGTTAGGGTCTCCTAGACAAATTTTTCAAAACATCAGAACATGCATTAACTGGGGGCATTTGACCAATCATTGCTTGAAAAAGTGTCAATATGCAGACAAGACCTTTTATGTGGTACATTTTTATTAGATACTCAAAAAAAGCTGAAGGAACGCTACCAAAATATGCTGCAATCCTGGAACCTGTGGCAGTCAAAATTCATGCATCCTGGCAGCAGACTGCTGCATCAGGGACCAAGCTCTCGAAATCAAAGAAATCCCTAACCTATCTTGACACCAGTTACTATTAGAGGGATGATACACAAGAACCACTGCTTTGGTAGCGATGTTCTTTAAACCCACTAAATCAATGAAAAGGGACACAGATACATTGAAATTATCAAAGCAATGACTGGGGAGAATAAAAAAAAATACAACACAAAGAGGGATATGACTGACAGAAGAATTGCCAAGAATACTTAAATGTTGAAGTGCTGAGCACCCAAGAGGTATTTTAAAAAATGCATCTAGTCCAAGGAAAAGAACAATGATATTCCAATTGTTGGATGTGGACTGAGGTATTGGGCTGGGATCATGTTCTTTTGTATTTTATATGTGCAGTTACTAATTGCAGGAGGGAATAATGTTCTTGGACTGGGGACTAGGAAAAATGTATAGCAATGGAACAATATCCGGTAATGTATTTATGCTACAAAAAACTTCAATTCGTGGATAGGGGAAGGGGTCTTTTATGTTCTCACAAAAAAAATCATTGTTTCTTGGTTCTTTAAAGTCAACTTTGTAGCAAAATTAATGAACTGACAGAAGAATCTTTCTATCGTGGTAAATGAAGGTGGTATCTTTCTTATAGTGGTCATTTTCTTATAGTGGTAATTAGAGGCAATATCATTCTTATAGTGGTAACTGGAGGTTGTATCTTTCTTACAGTGTTAACTGGAGATGGTATCTTTCTTATAGTGGTACTTGAAGGTGGTATCTTTCTTACAGCGGTAACTGGAGGTGGTATATTTCTTATAGTGGTAATTGGAGGCGGTATCTTTCTTACAGTGGTAACTGGGGGCAGTATCTTTATTTTCTTAAAGATGTGACAAAGAAGTCTGTCATACTACAGAACAATACTTTAAAACATGCAGTATTACCTCTGCTTTCACATCATCAATGCCTTCATCTGCTTTACAAGGATAGCCATATTTTGAGTTGTAGGTCTTCCCTTTGTCAGGACCTATTGTAAAAGTGTCGAAACCTTCTTCTCTCAGACGGTAGTAAGGGTACCACAGCTGAAACAAAATCAATATTTATTTAGCAAGTCAAACCAAACATACAGCAGAGTTCTGAGGGCTTATAATTTTACTATCCCCACACCTTAGTGGGAGCTAATTGTACTATCTCCACACTTTAGTGGGGGCTAATTTTACTATCCCCACACTTTAGTGGAGGCTAATTTTACTATCCTCACACTTTAGTGGGGGCTAATTTTACTATCCCCACACTTTAGTGGAGGCTAATTTTACTATCCTCACACTATAGTGGGGGGCTAATTTTACTATCCCTACACTTTAGTGGGGGCTAATTTTACTATCCCAATGCTTTAGTGGATTTATTTTACTATCTCATGCCTTAGTGAGGGTTATTTGTGATACCCACTGTCTGTCCATCCACCTATCTTTAAATAACCGTGTCCTCCTAAACTGCTGTGAGGAAATTCCCCAAACTTTGCATGTACATTGCATATGTGATAACCATGTGCTGGGTGAAAATTCCTCAAACTCTGTACATATGTTGCCATGTGATAATTATTTGCATGAGGGGTACAGATTTTGGCCTCTCCCTGGGACCCCTAGGTGGGAGACAAAGTTCTAATACATAAAAACTGCAGTTATAATTACATATTTTATACCTTTTGACCAAACATTAAAAATGCAGACAGAACAAAAGGATATGCAACATATTTAATAAATTCTGGTTCAAGTCCATGTGTTGAGGTCATTGGGATGGAGGAGGTGTGAAGGGCAGATATGTAATATAATGTAAGCTATGGAAGCAGCTCTAGCTTGCCTGACAATCTACAGTAGTCTGGTCTCAATAACCTAAATAAGGCCTATCCAGCAATGTACAACAGTCTGGTCTCAATAAATTGAATAAAGCCTATCCAGCAATGTACAACAGTCTGGTCTCAATAACCTGAACAAGGCCTATCCAGCAATGTACAACAGTCTGGTCTCAATAAACTGAATAAGGCCTATCTAGCAATGTACAACAGTCTGGTCTCAATAAACTGAATAAGGCCTATCCAGCAATGTACAACAGTCTGGTCTCAATAAACTGAATAAGTCCTATCCAGCAATGTACAACAGTCTGGTCTCAATAACCTGAACAAGGCCTATCTAGCAATGTACAACAGTCTGGTCTCAATAAACTGAACAAGGCCTATCTAGCAATGTACAACAGTCTGGTCTCAATAAATTGAATAAAGCCTATCCAGCAATGTACAACAATCTGGTCTCAATAAACTGAACAAGGCCTATCTAGCAATGTACAACAGTCTGGTCTCAATAAACTGAATAAGGCCTATCCAGCAATGTACAACAGTCTGGTCTCAATAACCTGAACAAGGCCTATCCAGCAATGTACAACAGTCTGGTCTCAATAAATTGAATAAAGCCTATCCAGCAATGTACAACAGTCTGGTCTCAATAAACTGAACAAGGCCTATCCAGCAATGTACAACAGTCTGGTCTCAATAAATTGAATAAAGCCTATCCAGCAATGTACAACAGTCTGATCTCAATAACCTGAACAAGGCCTATCTAGCAATGTACAACAGTCTGGTCTCAATAAACTTAACAAAAATCTACCCTGCAATGTACAACGGTCCAGTCTCAATAACCTGAAAAAACCTATCCTGCCATTTACAAACTTCTGGTCTCAACAACCTTAAAAAAAACCTATCCTAAAATGTACAACAGTCTGGTTTCAATAACCTGAAAAAGGTTTATCCTGCTTTTCCTGCAATATAATGCCTTGAATAGGAACAATTAACATCTGTTCCAAAGGAAATTAAACACTTACAATTCAAAAGCAGATGATTATGATGATGACATTAATGATTATAATTATTATGGTGATGGTGATGACAATAAAAATATAATGATGACAATAAATGATGCTGATGATGATAATATTGGCAATGCTGGTGGTGTTGATGTTGAAAGAGTTGTTGTTGTTTGGGGTTTAATGCCATTTCTCAGTGCAAGATATGCTATACATGATGGCCAGTGTAACTGGTGGAGGAAGAACCTAGGAAAACCCCCAATAAGAACCACTGACCTATGGGAGGCTACTGGCAGCTTTCTCACACATCCACACTGGCCAAGCCCGAGACTCAAACCCAAGTGGACAGAGGTAAGATGGCAAGTACATTAGACCACTCAGCCACCCAGGGCACCTTGCTGACAAAGAATAAGTATGCGATTGTGATCAATGATAATAGTGATAAAAAAGGTGGTGGTGGTAGTAGTACTGGCAGTGATAATTATGATAATGATGAGGTCATAATTGTGGCAGTGATAGTAAAGCAGACAGTGATAAAATGGTTGTGGTGATGGTGATGATGATGAAAGGTAGTGACAGATATGACGATGTTGGTAGTGATGATGGTGATAGTGACTGTAATAGTTTTGATGGTGGTGATGACAATGGTAGTGGTATTAGTGATGATGATTGTGATCAGGATTGTGGTGGAGATAATCGCAACAGTAATGTTGGTGCTGGTAACAGAGATGGTGATGGTGATGGTGATGATGATGATGATGATGACTGTAAACATGATGGCGGTGGAGATAATGGTTCTGGTGATGGAGGTGGCAGTGATGGTGATAATGAATTCTTGGCTACTTGGGAAGAGAAAAAGTTCAAGGTTAAAATCAGCTGACAAATACTTGAACTTTCTGGGCCAATGTTAGTACATGTCAACCCACACAATTTTGCACTGTTAGATATAAATATCTGACCCCTGGGATATTAGTGGTACACAACAGGTCTGGACTAATCACAAGCAGCACTTCCTGGACAGTTTACGTGTACCACAAGTTGCTTTTTGAGTCTATTCTAAGACAGGTTATTGTGTACCACAAGTTGCTTTTTGAGTCTATTCTAAGACAGGTTATTGTGGTATTTATGCTAACCTTTAAAACACCACACAGAAAATAAATTCAACTTAAGGTGCAAAAATTGCAAGTCATATTTACTTTGCAAGTCCTATTTTTATATCTTTCTCAAAACCTTCCTATACTTAGAAAATCCCCCACCCCAAGTATTTATTCAAAGGAAGGATGAGTTTCTTCCCTGAATTTTCAGTTCTAGAATAGCTCTTGTTGATTACAATAAATCGTGTTTTGAAAAGCCAATTAGACAATGACATAAGGAAAACATAAAATGTCAAATTAGTAAGACTATTTTTATAACCACCTACCCCAACAACTCTTAGATCACAGTTCTTATTATAAACAGTGCATGGTCATTAACTGCATAGGCACTGAACCTAGTTCTGATTATGTAACAGTGCATGGTCATTAACTGCATAGGCACTTAACCTAGTTCTGATTATGTAAAAGTGCATGGTCATTAACTGCATAGGAACTGAACCTAGTTCTGATTATGTAACAGTGCATGGTCATTAACTGCATAGGAACTGAACCTAGTTCTGATTATGTAACAGTGCATGGTCATTAACTGCATAGGCACTGAACCTAGTTCTGATTATGTAACAGTGCATGGTCATTAACTGCATAGGAACTGAACCTAGTTCTGATTATGTAACAGTGCATGGTCATTAACTGCATAGGCACTGAACCTAGTTCTGATTATGTAACAGTGCATGGTCATTAACTGCATAGGCACTGAACCTAGTTCTGATTATGTAAAAGTGCATGGTCATTAACTGCATAGATACTGCGGGAGAGAAATAATCATATGGTTATAGAAAGTGCATGGCCATTAATCAAATACAGAATATAGTCTGATTATATCAGATGCATGAACAATAACTGCATAAATACTGTGAGAGAAATAATGATCTTCAAGCTATTTGTATAAATAAAGGTGGAGATCATGTGACCCTGTCCATCTATACCAGTATGTGTTGTTCGTAATGCTGTGCAAATACTCCTACATAGTGTTAGGTTTTAGAAACTTCAAAATCTTGGGATATAAATGAAGGCGGCTGTAGATGAGATTGTTTTAGAATTCTGATTTAGTGTGTGGGTTTGGTGGAAGGGGGAGCATGATATGGCACTGGGCTGGATTTTACATCAAAATAAAATAAAACTGTCATTAGTCTTACATGTCTGAGGCTTGGTATGTATGATCACTGACACCTGTCACTGATGAATATCTAGATTTCTCTTTTAAAAAGATCATGACCCTCTCCACATGCACTGAATGCATATCTTTAATCCATACAAAGATCACCTACCCTTGATAACATCTATGATACAGGGTTAACAAAGGGTGACACACTGTCTCCTTATCACAGGAATACAAATGTGGAATTCATGTTTCCCTGACTCAGCATCTGATGATCCTTTCATGCCTTTATGACTTTATCTCCTGCAGTTCGCGTTAGGTCAAGGCTTCCAAGTTTTGTGGCCAAAATTTGTCTCAATGTTCTGAGGCCAAATTCCTAAATCTGACTCCCAGTAGTTAGTTATTTAATCACAGCTTTCAGTTTATGAAGAGGTACTCTATAATTGTCTCAGAAAACTAATAATTAACCATAATACTATCCTGCTTCACGTCCTATAAAGGAAACAATTTTAATAATAAATTACAGGAATTTATCAAAATAAAAGCATTCATCTAAAAGTGAAGCTTGCAGGATAAAATTTTGCTAAGCATGTTTGAGTTGATGATTTTCAAAGTTTGTTGCAGATCCTCTGAATAATACTGCTGATGTGCCAACACACAAAAAATAATTATATATATAAATTGTTTACTTTATTTTCATATGGCATATTAAACTGCAATCAAGAGGAAATATATTTCAAGTTTGATAAATAAGTATGGAAAATCATTTTAAAACATGTCTACCCTCCCCAAATGTGTAATGTATACCATATTTCATTGGCATCATAATTATATATGATATCATTGGTTTGAAGATAATTTATGCAAATTTATGCATAATAAAGCTAACTAGCATTTTCTAATATGCAAGCATATTACACTATACAAATAAAAATTTGCTACACTGTTGGTTGTTAAGTAAATTAGAAAGTGTTATACTTCATCACCATGATCATGAACCCAGGGCTCTGTTTTTAAATTAAAATAAAAATCTCATTAAATTATTTTTTAGTTTAATATATGAACTGCCTGTTCTACTGTGGTAAGTGATAGGGGTGAAACGATCTTCGATATATCAATACCTTTGCTGTAACGATACACATATCGATACAAGAGATGGAGAACCTATACAAAACGATACTTACCATATGTAAGTTATTTTAGTCTTCAGCAGTCATGACCAATTATTATTAGTTTGCCTTGTTATTCTTTAAATATAGAATTCATCTGAAACAACATTTGCAGTTCTAGGCACTCATTTTTATTAGTAAAATGAAAAAGACTATCGAGAATACTTGCTCGCAAATTAAAACATTAACATGGTTCATAATCTGTGCTGCCCCACCCCCATTCCATGCTAATTATCTTAACCCAGCAACATGTTCAGCTTATATGATACATTCCAAATATGTTCCACATGTATAATGAAGTACTTTACTCATCATTTAATAACCACTTTTATGCAAAGTTTCTTCGTTGAAATGTATGTCTACTTTGGTTGATTTGAAAGCTACGCTACTGTGTGTCACATGGTGAAATATATTACACTGAAATCTCATTGGTGGTTATTGCTTATTCTGGTCCAGATTAAATAATAACTACCAATCAGAAATTAGTGTAGCTTATTCTCTGCATGACAAACAAGAAGTATGAGCAAAACAACTAAGAAACTTCGCACATAAGTCATTAATATGTAAGGTACTTAAACACACATTGCATGAATCGTGCAAAATTTCTACGAATTCACACACTTGGATAATAGTGATATGTGAGAACTCATGCAAATTAGTTGATAGTCCCACATATGAAAATGTGTTCGGGGAAGTATACAAATTTTATTTAACCATTCTTGTCGCAACCTGATTTTTTCAGGTAGGCAACTGTTTACACATCTAGGTTCTTCAAGCATGACATGAATGGTTGTTAAACTAAATTTGATTGTGCCATTATACCCTGGAATAAGCATTGTGGCTTAGTATGAACCTTCCATGAAGGGAGTTTTACAAATGCTTACCAGAGTTTAAAATACGGGCAACCTAGAAAATCCAAAATATCTGATTCCCCACGTGGTTCATTACGTTTTCGTTCGGCAAATACTGGTTGGTGATAGTGATGATACCAGAAATTTTTTAAGTTATAAAGTATATTGGATTATTGGAGCTGGGAAATTGATAATGGAGATATCAGTGAGTGATTTTGAGCTCAAAAATAGTGTTAAATACGAGCCAGATGTTCATGTTGGGATGGACAAAAATAGATAGAATGATGGTCAGTCTCCTTTTCAGCGATATTTCAAAATTAAATGTAGACAGGGCAGAATACTTAGCCTAATTAAAATAAAAAGTTGAATGCAGTTTTCATTTTTTTTATTGCAGTTTTCATTTTTTTATTAACCAATTCAGCCCTGTGGATCATATGCTGGAAAACCATATATCCATATCAGGGTTGAGATAAACTGAATAATAAGGATGAAAAAAAAAATGAAATTAAGCAGTAAAGGTATTTATTTGAATACCTCTGTCTGCACAAGCAGACTATGGCAACGATGGACTAAAAACCCTAATACAGCATTATGGAACAGATAAAAAAATCTGGCATGATAGTAAACTACTGATTGAAGAAAGTTAGTTTATGTTAGTGAAAAATCCTATTTTGGAGCAGATGGATCCACAAGATAATATCTGTGAGCTCTGGAAAATTGTAAACAGTCACAAAGATCAGTTCCCCAACATCTTCCAGCTGAGAAAGCTAGCTATGCATAATGCCCCTTCAGAAGGAAGCATTGAAATATATTCATACATAGATAAGGAACAGAGTATGCTCAGATATAATTAACAGATTAATACTTGTTCAAGCAGAAGTGACATCTTTTAACTATGACCATTTCCTCCTCCCCTCCTTCTTTTCTACTCTCCCCTTCTTTGGAGACAAATGGTGAAGTCCCCTTTAAGATTAAATCCTGGCAGCATCTCTCCTTAAATTGTACATGGGGAACAAATTTGGAATTTCTCTTTTTATGCAGAGATATTTAACCAGTGGAAGAAGGTGCTGATCGAATAAATCAAATTTGCACAGAATCAGACTGCTCAAGTTTATCACCTTATGTAAAAAAAAAAAAAATATTATAGAATAGGACTGGGTGTTTTAAATAGTTTTCCTTCTTCACTTACAAATACAAGTACCTCTGGTTGCAGCAGTGTTTTGCATCTGCAGGAAGTACAGTGTGATAGATTTTGTTGGTATTCATCCTCATTCCCATGCCCAGATTTGTTCTAGATGAGATTTTTCGTTGCACTGGGAAATTGCTTTATTTCTTCTGTTTTGAAGATAACATCATAATGTCTTCCAAATTTAAGTGAGGCATTACAATGGTAATAAGATGATTTCAAAGCATTCATGCCATGCACAACAAAGGGCCTGATGGCTAAAGTGAGTTAAATGGAGCCACCATTAAATGGCCTAAAACAATAAATAAAACTCACTGACAACCAACATGTAGTCTGTTTCAAAGTATTTTTGTTTTCTTGTCATTGATGAGAATTGCATATAAATATATGACAACTATATCTCTACCTTTAATCTGCAAACTGGAAATACAACCAGTATGTCAACATACATAAAGGGGCACCAACTACCTTCTGAAGATAGAAGGACCATCAAGTTCATATGTGTATCGATATGTATTGTATCGCAGGCTGTGTATCGTGAATCATATCGATACGAGACACAGGTGTATCGTTTCACCCATAATTAGTGATATGGACAAGTGAAATAAATTAACATTTGTTAAAACCTGCCTGGAGAGATTACTTCTATGAGAGACCACGTCTTGAGTGACCAGTTTCTCAAAATACAGATTTATTAATTAGTGTTATGACCTGTCATGACAGTCCGCCTATCTTGAGAGACCATTACTTTTTTTGGCAGAAGAGGTGGTCTTTAACACAAGTTCTACTGTATTATATCAAGCTATTTGGGACACATATGACAACAGTGATATTGAAAAATTAAAATCGTTTGGTGTCAATCATCCCAATTCACAAAATCTATAGATCATGTAGGGAGGGATGCATGACCAGCACGTTGCAAAGGCATGACTTTAAATCTCTGCAATAAATTTAGCAGACTTGTTTTCTTCTAAAGTGGTTGAAGGATTAGTCCAAGCTTTACCAGCTGAACATTTTGAGATTGCAAATTAAATGTAGATGTTAAATCAATACCTGAAAATACTTTGATTACTACGCCAAAAATATTATTGAAAGATAGGTTATCAACAACGATCAAACCTTTAATTTAGAACGTTATAAACTACACTGTATCAAATACAGTTACAGATACATATGCATATCCTTTAGTACTAAATACACATGACAGAACTTTTGAGTTTAATTGTTATGTAGGCCCTCGTGCACTGTTAGGCCTAACTAGTTTAATTGTTATGTAGGCCCTCGTGCACTGTTAGGCCTAACTAGTTTAATTGTTATGTAGGCCCTCGTGCACTTTTAGGCCTAACTATCTGTATCTAGTCTTACAAGCATGCACCGAAAAACTCAGGGCGCATTTTATCATTTCCGTTGAGGATGGTATCATTTTTCTTAAAGAACCCAAATGACAACCTCTAAATCTTCGTAATTGAACTCTGTCAGAATTCCAATTCTTCCTTTTGCCATGCTTTCACTTCAACTTTCTCTTAAAATCACAAAATAATGTTGTTGAACAGAGATTGTCGTGAAGTTGAAAGTAGACAACGGGAATTAACTCTATAAGGTTCAAATCAACAATGTCAAAAAGCGTGCGGAACACGATTTTGAATCCGTCGTCGCGAAAGACGAGTCCGAATATTATTTAAATGAAACAAAACATTTTATTATATGTCTTTGAGATAAATATTTACAACACACACACACACACACACACACACACACACACACACACACACAGATAGATCTGTTTTAATTGTATATTGAAATGAAAGCAATTTTTTTTTTAAATCGTAGTTTCTCAAACCTGGAGTTGAAAAGGACCTAAAACCCTTTTACAAAACGTCTATACTGTGCTGGCAAGAGTCCAGTAGAGGTAAATCACATTACAGGGTATTTATTCGTTTACTTATTTATTTATTATTTATTTATTATGCTTATATATAAACATAATTGTTTATATTCATTTTCTCCATTTATCCATTATCACTTACCTTTTGCGGTGAAAATACGGAAAAAAATGATTCTAACGAAATTAGTAATACTTTCTACAAGAGAAATTAGAGTGGCTTTTCTTCTTTCGTGAAGGTTTTTCAGTTTGATCGATTGAATATTTCCTTCCGAATCTTTTTCTGTTACATCTTGATATACGTTAGCCCCTTATGTCCTCATAACAGTATGCTACATGTTAGCGGGGGGGGGGGGGGGGGGGGGCACAAAAAGCCCACAATGAGAATGGTAATGTTACAAATGTCCATATGTTTACCTTGGGGAGCACCATAACCCTTTAAGGTATTACGACCCTATCGTCATAAACTAAGTAATAGAAAGAAGCAAAATCAGCAAATTTTATGAGCTTGACAACTAATTTAATTCTCTGAGTTATAAAATAACAAATTTAGGGAAACTTGCAGCGTTATTAATTAAATCCAAAATAATCTTAAACATTATATCACAAGTCCAAAAGAATAGAGTGTTCTGGGTGAATTCCAGGTCCTGAGTTTGCTATTGTACCAACAGTCTTGATGTATCACAATGACATTGTCCAGAACTCCTTTGAATCAATTCACAATAATCCTTGATTAATATTTTAGTCCAATGTCAAAGAGCACCTTGTAAGTCAAATGAACAATCCAAACAAATCTTTCCTCTCAAATTATATCTAAACACAACATGAAACAATCTGCAGAATGATATTAAAACAAGAACATAGGAAAATAGTATTGAATTAATTGGCCACTTCTTCACCTTTTATGCACACTACGTCTCTACGTTGCAATATTTTCCTTTTTGATCTACGTCGAAGTACGTCTCACATGACATATTTCACAATACGTATCCACGCCGCAACAGAACCCACCTGAATGAAATCTTTAGTTTAGTTAGTCGTCTGTGTATGTATGTATGTGTCCGTATTCAGTTTTCTTGTTTAATTGTATATGTTTTGGAGTTTTAACTTTGAGCTGCGTATTTTCCGTAGCTCGCAAAAATATCGGATATAACGACACATCAATAAGTGTCAGATATCGTTTTCTTGTTTTGTTTATTCCATGGCAATACGATATAGTGTTGCAACCCCTCATCTCAATACTCAAGATATATTTCTTAAGGAATTTAACACAACAATTAAAAAATACATAAATCACCGAACCTTGTTTTCTCAATCTCTCATTCATATAAATGAGTGCTGCTTTCATGCAAGTATTCAGTCGCTTTTTTTTTTTTTTTTTTTTTTTTTTTTTTTTTTTTTTTTTTTTTTTTTTTTTTTTTTTTTTT